>CM038144.1:83715938-83927248 GCA_021437245.1 Aegilops speltoides
TAGATAATATAGTAGCATGGAACAATCAAAAATTATAGATACGTTGGAGACGTATCAGACCGAAACCGCTGTCGCCACCAAAGGAGACCATACCTGAGCATGTCATACAACACTTTATTGATAATGCTCAACCAGCTGTCAAGCATAGGGACTCAGACCATGAGCGCTCTATCAAGAAGTCATATCAAGCAGAAAAAATGAGTCGAGCTCGAGCTCGAGCCAAGTAGCTAGCAAAAAATGCGGGAAAACTATTCCCCAGCTGGGAGAACGGGCAGTGCAATCAATCCCCCTGCTACAAACACATGTGAGTACCTCCGATCAGTAGCTGGTAATAACCGCCAATCATAGAAGGCAGGCTAAAGAGGCCGGTGTCACTATAGAACAACTCCTAGGCATCAGGGACTTCGAAACGTTTACAGAGGAGCAACTAAAACGGAAATATGTCCGTGGCCAACCGATGGTCAAGCCTGAGCAGATCCCGCTTCTATCAATGAGAATGTATATATTGCATCAATGGTACCTGAGAGAAGTAAAGACTACCGATCGAGAGTCCCTCATGGTGACCGTCGAGGTAGAGTATTACTACCATAAAAAAGATTTGTGGGTTGAGTTTCAAGAAATGTTTCAGTTATTCAATCAAGACGCACTCGACAAGTCTATCGTCAGTTGCTATTGTCTGTAAGTGATTTCTTACTATTCTTTTTTGTGGTATTATGCAGAATGAAGACGTATGAAATGAAAAGAGCTAGACGCTATGGCATTGGGTTCATTGACCCAAATACCATTAATCAAGATACATGGTCACGTGAATGGGATCAAAAAGACACAGAGAAAAGCTTGCTAGAGTTCTTGGTTCGACTAAATACCCAACCAGAAATACTACTTCCTTACAACTTCGGGTCAGTGACACTGTCTTGTACTACAAATTCTATTTTTGCTTACTAGATGTTAACAAGTGTAGTTGATGAGTTATGCACATGCCCGCTTAATTATACAAACATGTGCGCATGCAGTTTTCGCTGGATCCTTCTAATCATTGAAGTTGATGAGGGAAAAGTTCAAGTACTGGACTCACTACTTAAAGACGTTAATGACTACACAATCGTGAGGGGGATAGTCGGCAGGTAATTTCAATCATTATCGAACTGTATGTCGTCCTCTTTAGTTCATTTCCTGATATCAACTAATTAATAATCCCTTTATTCATTTTCTTTGTCGGCGGACAAGACTTGGGAAAAGTTCATCAAACAGGTTGAAGGCCCATGGAAACAAAATCTGAAATGGTGTCGACCTAAGGTAATTAATTAAGCAGTACTAGCGAGCTACCATCTCTTTAATTCTAGTTTCAATACCATTATCATGCTTGATTAATTATTATCTGATTGAAATCTATTCTCGTAAAGGCCCTGAAGCAGGCGTCGGGGACTAATTTATGTGCATACTACTTTGCGAGAACATTCACATGATGACGCCCGAAAGGAGCAGAAATGATAGACTCCAATGGGTACGTTTGCCAGAATACTATTCACAATTTTTATATCATTATCTAATATATACACAGACAACTAATGCATGCATATTGATCTCCTTCTTAAAAGATGAGGGAGATGCGGGATCAGCTCCTACCAGAGGATCGCGTACGAGCAACTCAAGACGAAATAGCGGGATTTGTTCTCGACCAGGTCATAGATCCCAAAGGAGAATTCCATTACAAGATGCAATGCCTCCATGTAATGATCTGCAAATTGTAGGAGAAACTGTATATACCAAATTGTATATATATATATATATGTGTGTGTGTGTGTGTGTGTGTGTGTGTGTGTATGTGAATGGTCGTGCGAGAAATTCGATGATATATATATGATCGGTTCTACGAGAAGTTCTATTTATATATATGCATAACGTGTACAATATGTAGTAGCGTGAAATATGTTTGAAATGAAAAAGAATTAAATGGAAAACACAAAATTGAAAGGAAAAATAAACCATAAACCCATAAACCACTAACCCTTTTAGTCCCGGTTGGTGTAACCAACCGGCGTGGGCTCGTGCCATGTGGTGGGCCTTTGGTCCCAGTTCATGACGAACAGACACTAAAGGGGGGGGGGCTTTAGTCCCCACCCTTTAGTGCCGGTTGCAGAACCGGCACTAAAGGTCCTTACTAACTGGGACAATAGCCCGATTCTGCAGTAGTGAATGCTCCTAATATTCTATAAAATTCATTTGAATCAAGGAGGCCTACCATCTCATCACCTTTCACCTAGCTAGAAACCTTGTTGATTTGCCTAGATATAGAGGATTAAACTCATTTCTTGAAGGAGCTTTGATAGCTAATCTATTTTGTTGGTAATTCGTCTTCACATGATGCATCTTGAATATGAATTCATATTACGTATACAATTAATTATTTGTGGAGAGAATTCGACCTAAGTGTAACGAATGTGGGCTACAACTATTAGAACAACACAAGTTAATTTTGAACTTGAGTTCTCTTGGCATTTAGCTGCATGTGCCAGAAAGGAACTAAAAACTCTAGGCCTCTTTGTTTCAAAGGACATTCATAGAAAATTTGAGGGATTCTTTGATTTGCGGGACTTCTAAAACACATTAATAGAATAAACATAGGAATATGATAGGAAATGCACACTAAAACAAAGAATTGGTAAATACAAGAATTGTGTCAACTTGATTGGTTGGTTCACATGCATTGATTAAACACATGAATCATGATAAACTTGGTTATATTAAAGTCAAAAGCACGTGAAAATGAATAGTTAGAATTTTATTATACAACTAGCAGACTTAGTCCAATTCTTCATGATAGAAATTTGAAAAGAGGGTCCAGGTGGATGTTAGATTTTCTAGGTTTTTGAAATTGAGGATAAAGAAAAAAGATCCTCCATTTTTTCTTGGCCCTGCTCCTTTGAAACAAATGTATGAACAATAATGATATAAAAAACAATTCATATGTTTTCCTCCACTTTTTGTAGACTAGTTCATTTGTACTATATTCAATAGGAAAACAAACATAGCAAGACTCACTCGTGCGTCTTCCCCTTGCTGCCTCTGTTGAGAATTGACACGAAGTTTCCGCGCTCGACCCGAACCCAAATCTTCTCCGACAGTGGCGTCGGTCTAAGACGTGATGGGTGAGGAGCTCGGATATCCGTTTTATATAGTTGTTGTGGAATTTTCTTTAAGGTAGTTGTTTCTCTTGTGGCGGATGGCTTTATGCCGCACCCGAGGACAACACCGGAGCTCATGAGCAGCGCTTGGTGGTCGCCTCCCACCTCCTCGACCTGTTGTACATGTAGGATGACAACTGTTGGTGGAGGATCAGGCTAGAGCTCCCCTGGTAAGCTGGAGTGGCGAGTCAATGTGGTGAATATGGAAGTATTCCCTCCTTTCTCTCTCTATCATCATGGTGGAGAAGGTGAGGCTATTAGTGAGACTATCCCAGCTTTTTCCTGGCAATCATTGCATCCAAGGCGGATCTTTGGCAGTCCCTGCGCAAGCACAACTACTTTGTTACGAGCTCATCCTTGATGATGCGATGCTCTAAAGCTACGATACTCTCTTAAACCCACTGGTTTTGGAAGTTTGATGTCAGTTTGTGTCACTGAGGGACAACGTGCGAAGCAGTCCCTATCGTCCAAGAAGTACCCATCCCAGATGCAATCTTCTGACTCGTGATTGTCTAACAATGGACGGTTAGAGCACACCATTGCGATCAGATGGGATGACTATGTGGGTTGGTGGTTGATACGTCTCTAATGTATCTATAATTTTTTATTGTTAAAGGCTATTCTAATACCATTTTTATATGATTTTTATATCATGTTATATTATTTTTCTAGACTAAACTTATTAATTTAGTGACTGGTGTTTGTTCTTGTTTTTTTGCTTGTTTTTGTTTTTGCAAAAAATCCATATCTAGGAAGGTCCAAGTATGATGCCAATTTCTGACTATTTTTTTGAACAACGAAGGACCCTAGTAGTTTAGAGGAAGGTCGAGGGGACCCACGAGGCAGCCACATAGCCACATGACATGGCCAGGGTGAGTGGCCGCACCACCTGCCCATGTGGGGCCCCCGAGCCTTCGTTTTGCCATAATTCCTGGCCTATAAATTCCCAAAAATCCCTAAACCCTCAGAAGCAAACCCGAAAGAATTTTATCGCCATCACAAGCCTCTATTCCAAAGTGATCCCATCTCGAGCCTTGTTCCGGTGCTCTTCCGGAGGGGGAAGCCACCACGGGAGGCCTCTTCATCAACCTTGCTTCGTCCATGATGATGTGTGAGTAGTTCATTCAGGGCCTACGGGTCAATACTAGTAGCTACATGGCTTCTTCTCTCTCTTTTTGGTCTCCAATACTGTGATCTCCTCTTAGATCAACCTAATGTAATTCTTGTGGAATTTTTGTTGGGCTCCGATGATTTTTTGGATTTGTGAACAAATTGTTCATCGAATATAATCGACTCTTGAAGTTTCTTTGTAGTATGATTGAGTAGCTATGTATGCTTTCTGAATTATTTGTCTTCTCTGGCCAAGATAGATGTGTAATTCTTCAGAGGGATTGGTGCATAGTAGTGGCTTCAACCTCAGGGTGATATATATCCCAGCGATAGAATGGGGAGAAGTCACGTGATGTCTTGTTGCTACTAAGGATAAAACAATGGAGATTTATCTTATTGCTAGATCTCTTTTAGTCTACATCATGTCATCTTGCTTATTGTGTTACTCTATTTTTCATTTAATTTAATACTTTGAGATGCATGCTGGATAGTAGTCTTAAGGTGGAGTAATAGTAGTAGATGTAGTTGGATTATGGTCTACTTATCACAGACGTGATGCCTATACGAGATTATGCCATGAATGGTCATAGTTATGAATGTTGCTTATCTGTCAATTGCCAACAAAAATTTGTTTATCATGCCACTACCTTCTTTTGAGAGCGATGCCACTACTGAACCTGTGCCCCCAGGGTCCAGTCTCACCTGGAGATCCAGTTCAAAGGTATGCCTAGTTTTTACATAGTGCAGACATAGTAAATGCTCATTTCATTGTGTGCAAGTGCAAGAGATGCGGCATGTTTCATTATGTGGTATTGTTTTGTTATAATCTCATCCTTTTGTGTTCACAGACTGGAAAGTATGCATATTTATCTTCCAAGGAGACGAGTAACTAGTTTGTGTCACCTTGTAGAGGGGGTGCAATGAAGATAAGATTGAGGATTTCCAAGTACAAGATGTTAGGAAGGAGCCTTGCAAGAGAAGTAGGAGTTGCGCTGAGCCTCTTCAACCAGTTAAGGTAAGTCACTGTATCCAACTCCACAGTTCAATTCCTTGTTTGGTTAAGGCATAGTTAATTTGCTCTTTTCAATTGCTTTATTTGTCCTCAGTTAATGAAATGCCCAAAGAATGATGCCTGATGTTGGGTACTTGTATAACTATTAGTTGACATAATTAAAGGCCTTACCATTTAATTACTCCGTCGAAGTGTGCATGAAGCTTTGAAGTCTATTAACCAACTATTATTGCATGAGGCTCACAATCTAGTTTATACTAGGCTAATGATTGCATAGTTTTGCTTACTGTAGTATGTTTGTATGAATCCCTTTGTTGTTCATTATGCTCCCTAAGACTTTAATTGAGCTATAGAATGGCCAACTGCTTACTTATACGCAACGTGCTGTCTAGATTTGTAACTTGTCTGTGTTTTGGATTGGGCCCCAACATGATGCTCCTCTGGTGAGCTAAGAGAGATTTATGTATGCAGGCTCCACAGACTACCTTTTTTATAATTTTTAAAATATCACCTGCTTATGCTTCATGATGTGTAACATTATTGTTAGTCCTATTTTCCCATGTACAAAATAGTCTGTCTTGCTTGCTTCACTGTTGTAACTATTTTTTTGACCTAGTCATGTGTACTTACAGAAACATTTCAGGACGAAGTGACATCAACACAAAGATTTGCGACAGTGTGGCATGGCCATTACCGAATGATTATGGATTGGAATTGGAAAGTGCTAATGTTCTCGAGCATCAATTAGAGGTGGCAAGACAATGTGTACATGATTCTCAATGTACAATCAACAAGTTGAGACTGGACATGCAGGTATTAGATGCAGGAGTCAAAAAATGAAACAAGACACTGAGGTAACCATGAAGGAATTGGAGATTTTGCAGACTGAAATTTGTGCTATCTGAATCCGCCCAATCCTATTTTCTGAAGAGATTGTAGTTCAAATCTTAAGTTTTGTTGATGCGTGTCCATGATGTATGAGCTTTATTTGTCCAGTGTAATTGTTGTTTGTGTACGCTTCATTCTCACTGGTGACGAACTATAATGCCCAGTGGGTATATTCGGCTGTAATTTCTTTATTGTATAATGTAGGATTATTCTACATTTCTATGCCGTCTTTTTATTGTATAGTGTATGTTTTTTAGAGGCGATAGTATAGAGTAGGATATTTCTTGAATATGCCATATCGTTGAAATGGGGGCCAACACGCCCAAACATTTCCTTGACGCCATACAAACGAACAAACAGGTGTACTCAAAGCGGGCCTTAATTCGGCTGGTCAAAATAATATTAAGTGGATCCCAAATGATGTGGCCCAGCGTAACAACGGCTCTTGGCAGGCCGTCAACATGCCTAAAGCTTGATAGGGCCGTATAAATGGAAATGGCGCGCGGGCCTTTTGCAGGCCGAAATAATGTCAATTGTGTCTTGGCCCTTTTACTTTATGGGCCAATAAGAGGCCGAACGTGTTATGGGCTAGAGGAGGCCCAATTTGCAAACTAGGCTTTTAACAGGCTGAAAGTCGCGTTGGACTGAAATGATGACCTGCGTAACGTGGGCCCCTAATGGACCTAAAGTCAAAGGCCCAACTATTGTGCGGGCCGTTAACAGGCCGAGGGACAAAATGGGCTAAGAGTTGGCCCATTTACCAAATGGGCTGAGGACAGGCCTAAAGTCACAGCGGGCTACAATTGGCCCAACTGCAGAATGGGACGAGAAACGGCCGAAAGACGTTCCGGGCCATTAACAGGCTGGAACTGATGATGGGCTGCTAACAGGCCGAAAGAAGCTCGGGCCACAATTGGGCCCAAAGACCTAGTGGGCCGTTAACGGGCTTAAACAGACGATGGGCTGGAAATTGTAGAATCTAGAATGGGCCTTTGATGGGCTGATTCTGTGTAACTTGTATGGGTTGTACTTGTAAATGGGCCTGACTCAAGTAGGCTGCTAATGGGTCCGCCCACTTATTTTCACAGGCCCGGCCTTTTCACCGGAATGGGCCTCTCATGGGCCGTGCCACGTGTCGACGTATCATAGGCGGCTCCTGTCCAATAGTGGATGACATCTGTCCCAACTGTGAGGCAACTCGAGTTTCCTCCGGCCAATGAGAATTTTACACGTGGAATATCCCCATTGGTCGTGGCTGTTAGCGGGTTATTGGATCCAAAACCGGACCCGATAGCTTAACGGCGTTCCGTTACGATGGATGCCACGTGTCGGTCACCCTTGACGAAAAGCACTTCTATGACGCGCGATTTATCGTCATGGAAGTGGACACTTCCGTGATGATAATGGTGGTAATGTCATGGAACACTTCTACGACCGCACATGTATGACTATCTTGATTCTGTCATAAAATCGTCATGGATGTGTTGGGGAACGTAGTAATTTCAAAAATTTCCTACGCACACGCAAGATCATGGTGATGCATAGCAACGAGAGGGAGAGTGTTGTCTCGCACCCTCGTGAGACCGGCGAAGCGATCACAACGTAGAGGAAGTAGTCGACGTTCTCCTCGCGATCCAACCGATCCCAGCGCCGTTACTCTGGCGCCCGAGTTCTTGACACACGACAGCTCGGTGGCGCCCTCGTGCTCCAATCTAGTAGAGCTTGGGGAGAGAGTTCCGGCAAGACGACGGCGTGGTGGCGATCTTGATGCTCTACCGATGCAGGCTTCGCCTAAGCACCGCCACGATATGACCGAGGTGGATTATGGTGGAGGGGGCACCGCACACGGCTGAGGAACGATCTCAAGGATCAACTTGTGTGTTCTAGGGTGCCCCCTGCCCAGATATAAAGGAGCAAGGGGGTGCGGCCGCCCTAGGAGGAGGCGGGAGGAGTCCTACTCCCACCGGAGTAGGACTCCCCCCTCCTAGTTGGATTAGGACTTGGGGGAGGGAAAGAGGAAGGGGCCGCCCCCTCTCCTGTCCTATTCGGACTAGGGGAGGGGCGGCCTGCCCTGGCCGGCCCTTCCTCTTCTCCCTCATGGCCCACTAAGGCCCATTAACCCCGGGGAGGTTCCGTAACCCCGGTGTTCGGTAAAATCCCGATTTCACCCGGAACCATTCGAACTCCAAACATATGCTTCCAATATATCAATCTTTATGTCTCGACCATTTCGAGACTCCTCGTCATGTCCGTGATCACATCCGGGACTCAACTTCTTCGTACATGAAAATACACAAACTCATAATATAACCGCCATCGAAACCTTAAGCGTGCGGACCCTACGGTTCGAGAACAATGTAGACATGATCGAGACACGTCTCCGGTCAATAACCAATAGCGGGACCTGGATGCCCATATTGGCTCCTACATATTCTACGAAGATCTTTATCGGTCGACCGCATAACAACATACGTTGTTCCTTTGTCATCGGTATGTTACTTGCCCGAGATTCGATCGTCGGTATCCAATACCTAGTTCAATCTCGTTACCGCAAGTCTCTTTACTCTTTCCGTAATACATCATCTCACAGCTAACTCATTAGTTGTAATGCTTGCAAGGCTTAAGTGATGTGTATTACCGAGAGGGCCCAGAGATACCTCTCCGACAATCGGAGTGACAAAACCTAATCTCGAAATCGCCAACCCAACATCCGCCTTTGGAGACACTGTAGTACTCCTTTATAATCACCCGATTACGTTGTGACGCTTTGGTAGCACCAAAGTGTTCCTCCGTAAACGGAGTTGCATAATCTCATAGTTATAGGAACATGTATATGTCATGGATAAAAGCAGGTAGCAACATACTAAACGATCGTGTGCTAAGCTAATGGAATGGGTCATGTCAATCGATCATTCACCTAATGATGTGACCTTGTTAATCAAATAAGAACCCTTTGTTCATGGTTAGGAAACATAACCATCTTTGATTAACAAGCTAGTCTAGTAGAGGCATACTAGTGACATACTGTTTGTCTATGCATTCACACATGTATCATGTTTCCGGTTAATACAATTCTAGCATGAATGATAAACATTTATCATGAAATAAGGAAATAAATAATAACTTTATTATTGCCTCTAGGGAATATTTCCTTCAGGATGTACATGCATGACAGAAAACGTGACCTACTGTGACAAACACGTATCATCACGGAAGTGTATTTTTTTGTAGTGTTGGCCAGCCGATCCCATACCCAGCAGCTACTTCGGACTCATGAAGCGGTTGGTTGATGCGCGTCCTCGGATTGACGCCCTTAAGCGGTCGGCCTGTATAGAAGGTGCCTGGATGGCATTCGCCCGAGTCAAGGTACAGTGGGCGAAGATGAAGGCCACCGAGGTTGCCACCACAGGGTGATACGTCTCCAACGTATCTGTAATTTATGAAGCATTCATGCTATTTTATTATCTGTTTTGAATGGTTATGGGCTTTATTATACACTTTTATATTACTTTTGGGACTAACCTATTAACTGGAGGCCTAGGCCATATTGCTGTTTTATTGCCTGTTTCAGTATTTCGAAGAAAAGGAATATCAAACGGAGTCCAAACGGAATGAAACCTTTGGGAGCGTGATTTTTGGAAAGGATATGATCCGGGAGACTTGGAGTTCAAGCAAGGGAAGGCTCGAGGAAGCCAGGAGATAGGAGGGCGCGCCCACCCCCTCTGGGCGCACCCCCTGTCTCCTGGGCCCCTCGAGGCTCCCCCGACCGACTTCTTTTGCCTATATAAGCCCACGTACCCTAAAAACATCGAAGAAGAAGATAGATCGGGAGTTCCGCCGCCGCAAGCCTCAGAGCCACCAAAACCTCTTGGGAGCCTGTTCAAGCACCTCACGGAGGGGGAACCCATCATCGGTGGCCATCTTCAACATCCTGGCGCTCTCCATGACGAGGAGGGAGTAGTTCACCCTCGAGGCTAAGGGTATGTACCAGTAGCTATGTGTTTGATCTCTCTCTCTCTCTCTCTCTCTCTCTCTCTCTCTCTCTCGTGTTCTCTCTATGGCACGATCTTGATGTATCGTGAGCTTTGCTATTATAGTTGGATCTTATGATGTTTCTCCCCCTCTAATCTCTTGTGATGAATTGAGTTTTCCTCTTGAAGTTATCTTATCGGATTGAGTCTTTAAGGATTTTAGAACACTTGATGTATGTCTTGCCGTGTTTATCTGTGGTGACAATGGGATATCACGTGCCACTTGATGTATGTTTTGGTGATCAACTTGCGGCTTCCGCCCATGAACCTATGCATAGGGGTTGGCACACGTTTTCGTCTTGACTCTCCGGTAGAAACTTTGGGGCACTCTTTGAAGTACTTTGTGTTGGTTGAATAGATGAATATGAGATTGTGTGATGCATATCGTATAATCATGCCCACGGATACTTGAGGAGACAATAGAGTATCTAGGTGACATTAGGGTTTTGGTTGATTTGTTTCTTAAGGTGTTATTCTAGTACGAACTCTTGAATAGATTGATCCGAAAGAATAACTTTGAGGTGGTTTTGTACCCTACCATAATCTCTTCTTTTGTTCTCCACTATTAGTGGCTTTGGAGTGACTCTTTGTCGCATGTTGAGGGATTGTTATATGATCTATCTATGTTATTATTGTTGAGAGAACTTGCACTAGTGAAAGTATGAACCCTATGCCTTGTTTCCTACCATTGCCATACCGTTTACGCTCACTTTTATCATTAGTTACCTTGCTGTTTTTATATTTTGAGATTACAAAAACCTTTATCTACCATCCATATTGCACTTGTATCACCATCTCTTCGCCGAACTAGTGCACCTATACAATTTGCCATTGTATTGGGTGTGTTGGGGACACAAGAGACTCTTTGTTATTTGGTTGCAGGGTTGTTTTGTTGGGGAACGTAGTAATTTCAAAAAAATTCCTACGTACACGCAAGATCATGGTGATGGCATAGCAACGAGAGGGGAGAGTGTTCGTCCATGTACCCTCATAGACCGTAAGCAGAAGTGTTAGCACAACGCGGTTGATGTAGTCGTACGTCTTCACGATCTCATCGATGCAAGCACCGAACGTACGGAGCCTCCGAGTTCAGCACACGTTCAGCTCGATGATGATCTCCGGCCCTCCGATCCAGCAAAGGCTCCGGAGATGAGTTCCGTCAGCACGACGGCGTGGTGACGATGATGATGTTCTACCGGCGCAGGGCTTCGCCTAAACTCCGCGATGATATAACCGAGGTGGAATATGGTGGAAGGGGGCACCGCACACGGCTAAGGAACGATCTGTAGATCAACTTGTGTGTGTATGGGGTGCCCCTGCCCCCGTATATAAAGGAGCCAGGGGGAAGGAGGCCGCCGGCCTAAGGCGCGCCAAGGGGGAGTCCTACTCCCACCGGAGTAGGACTCCCTTTCCAAGTTGGAGTAGGAGAGAAGGGGAAAGAGGAGGAGGAGGAAGGAAAGGGGGGGCGCCGCCCCCTTTCCCTTGTCCTATTCGGACTAGGAGGGGGAGGGGCGCGTGGCCCCCTCCTTGCTCCTTCCTCTTCTCCCTCTTGGCCAATGTAGGCCCATTAATCCCCCGGGGGGTTCCGGTAACCTCCGGTACTCGATAAATGCCGATTTCACCCGGAACCATTCCGATGTCCAAACATAGGCTTCCAATATATCAATCTTTATGTCTCGACCATTTCGAGACTCCTCGTCATGTCTGTGATCACATCCAGGACTCCGAACAAACTTCGGTACATCAAAACTTATAAACTCATAATAAAACTATCATCGAAACGTTAAGCGTGCGGACCCTACGGGTTCGAGAACTATGTAGACATGACCTAAAACCATTCTCGGTCAATAACCAATAGCGGGACCTGGATGCCCATATTGGTTCCTACATATTCTACGAAGATCTTTATCGGTCAAACCGCATAACAACATACGTTGTTCCCTTTGTCATCGGTATGTTACTTGCCCGAGATTTGATCGTCGGTATCCAATACCTAGTTCAATCTCACATCTTGGCAAGTCTCTTTACTCGTTCGTAATACATCATCTCATAACTAACTCATTAGTTACATGCTTGCAAGGCTTAGGTGATGAGTATTACCGAGAGGGCCCAGAGATACCTCTCCGACAATCGGAGTGACAAATCCTAATCTCGAATTATGCCAAATCAACATGTACCTTCGAAACACCAGAGAGCACCTTTATAATCACCCGATAACGCTAGTGACGTTTGGTAGCACACAAAGTGTGCTTCCGTATCTGGAGTTGCACAATCTCATAGTTGCGTGAACTGTATAAGTCATGAAGAAAGCAATAGCAGATACTAAGCGATCAAGTGCTAGGCTAACGGAATGGGTCATGTCAATCACATCATTCTCCTAATGATGTGATCCCATTAATCAAATGACAACACATGTCTATGGTCAGGAAACATAACCATCTTTGATTAATGAGCTAGTTAAGTAGAGGCATACTAGTGACTATAGTTTTGTCTATGTATTCACACATGTATCATGTTTCCGGTTAATACAATTCTAGCATGAATAATAAACATTTATCATGATATGAGGAAATAAATAATAACTTTATTATTGCCTCTAGGGCATATTTCCTTCAGTCTCCCACTTGCACTAGAGACAATAATCTAGATTACATAGTAATGATTCTTACACCCATGGAGTGTTGGTGCTGATCATGTTTTGCTCGTGAGAGAGGCTTAGTCAACGGGTCTGCAAGATTCAGATCCGTATGTATCTTGCAAATCTCTATGTCTCCCACTTGGACTTGGTCCCGAATGGAATTGAAGCATCTCTTGATGTGTTTGGTCCTCTTGTGAAATCTGGATTCCTTTGCCAAGGCAATTGCACCAGTATTGTCACAGAAGATCTTCATTGGTCCCGATGCACTAGGTATGACACCTAGATCGGAAATGAACTCCTTCATCCAGACTCCTTCATTCGCTGCTTCAGAAGCAGCTATGTACTCCGCTTCACATGTAGATCCCGCCACGACGCTTTGTTTAGAACTGCACCAACTTAGAGCTCCACCGTTTAATAAAAACACGTATCCGGTTTGCGATTTACAATCGTTCGAATCAGTGTCAAAGCTTGCATCGACGTAACCATTTACGACTAGCTCTTTGTCACCTCCATATACGAGAAACATATCCTTAGTCCTTTTCAGGTATTTGAGGATGTTCTTGGCATTGTCGATGATCCACTCCTGGATTACTTTGGTACCTTCCTGCCAAGCTTATTGCTAAGCATACATCAGGTCTGGTACACAGCATTGCATACATGATAGAGCCTATGGCTGAAGCATAGGGAACATTTTTCATTTTCTCTCTATCTTCTGCTGTGGTCGGGCATTGAGTTTGACTCAACTTCACACCTTGTAGCATAGGCAAGAACCCTTTCTTTGCCTGATCCATTTTGAACTTCTTCAATATTTTGTCGAGGTAAGTGCTTTGTGAAAGTCCTATTAAGCGTCTTGATCTATCCCTATAGATCTTGATGCCCAATATGTAAGCAGCTTCACCGAGGTCTTTCATTGAAAAACTTTTATTCAACTATCCCTTTATGCTATCCAGAAATTCTATATCATTTCCAATTAATAATATGTCATCGACATATAAAACTAGAAATGCTACAGAGCTCCCACTCACTTTCTTGTAAATACAGGCTTCTCCAAAAGTCTGTATAAAACCATATGCTTTGATCACACTATCAAAGCGTTTATTCCAACTCCGAGATGCTTGCACCAGTCCATAAATGGAACGTTGGAGCTTACATACTTTGTTAGTACCTTTTGGATCAACAAAACCTTCCGGTTGCATCATATACAACTCTTCTTCTAGAAATCCATTCAAGAATGCAGTCTTGACATCCATTTGCCAAATTTCATAATCATGAAATGCAGCGATAGCTAACATGATTCGGATAGACTTAAGCATCGCTACGGGTGAGAAAGTCTCATCGTAGTCAACCCCTTGAACTTGTCGAAAACCTTTCGCAACAAGTCGAGCTTTATAGACAGTTACATTACCATCAGCGTCAGTCTTCTTCTTAAAGATCCATTTATTCTCAATGGCTTGCCGATCATCGGGCAAGTCAACCAAAGTCCATACTTTGTTTTCATACATGGATCCCATCTCGATTTCATGGCCTCTAGCCATTTTGCGAATCTGGGCTCATCATCGCTTCCTCATAGTTCGTAGGTTCATCATGGTCAAGTAACATGACTTCCAAAATAGGATTACCGTACCACTCTGGTGCGGATCTCACTCTGGTAGACCTACGAGGTTCAGCAGAAACTTGATCTGAAGTTTCATGATCAATATCATTAGCTTCCTCACTAATTGGTGTAGTCGTCACAGGAACCGGTTCTCGTGATGAACTACTGTCCAATAAGGGAGTAGATACAGATATCTCATCAAGTTCTACTTTCCTCCCACTCACCTCTTTCGAGAGAAACTCCTTCTCTAGAAAGGATCCATTCTTAGCAACGAATGTCTTGCCTTCAGATCTGTGATAGAAGGTGTATCCAACAGTCTCTTTTGGATATCCTATGAAGACACATTTCTCCGATTTGGGTTCGAGCTTATCTGGTTGAAGTTTCTTCACATAAGCATCGCAACCCCAAACTTTAAGAAACGACAACTTTGGTTTCTTGCCAAACCACAGTTCATAAGGCGTCGTTTCAACGGATTTTGATGGTGCCCTATTTAACGTGAATGCGGTCGTCTCTAAAGCATAACCCCAAAACGATAGCGGTAAATCGGTAAGAGACATCATATATCGTACCATATCGAGTAAAGTACGATTACGACGTTCGGACACACCATTTCGTTGTGGTGTTCCGGGTGGTGTGAGTTGCGAAACTATTCCGCATTGTTTCAAATGTAAACCAAACTCGTAACTCAAATATTCTCCTCCACGATCAGATCGTAGAAACTTTATTTTCTTGTTACGATGATTTTCCACTTCACTATGAAATTCTTAGAACTTTTCAAATGTTTCAGACTTGTGCTTCATTAAGTAGATATACCCATATCTGCTCAAATCATCTGTGAAGGTGAGAAAATAACGATATCCGCCACGAGACTCAACATTCATCGGATGACATACATCTGTATGTATGATTTCCAACAAATCTGTTGCTCTCTCCATAGTTCCGGAGAACGGTGTTTTAGTCATCTTGCCCATGACGCACGGTTCGCAAGTACCAAGTGATTCATAATCAAGTGATTCCAGAAGTCCATCAGTATGGAGTTTCTTCATGCGTTTTACACCGATATGACCTAAACGGCAGTGCCACAAATAAGTTGCACTATCATTATCAACTCTGCATCTTTTGGCTTCAACATTATGAATATGTGTATCACTACTATCGAGATTCAATAAAATAGACCACTCTTCAAGGGTGCATGACCATAAAAGATATTACTCATATAAATAGAACAACCATTATTCTCGATTTAAATGAATAACCGTCTCGCATTAAACAAGATCCAGATATAATGTTCATGCTCAACGCGGCGCCAAATAACAATTATTCAGGTCTAAAACTAATCCCGAAGGTAGATGTAGAGGTAGCGTGCCTACCGCGATCACATCGACTTTGGAACCATTTCCCACGCCAAGATCGTCACCTCGTCCTTGGCGATGCTCGCTTATTCCGTAGTCCCTGCTTTGAGTTGCAAATATTAGCAATGTAACCAGATCAAATACCAGTGCTACTACGAGCTCTAGTTAGGTACACATCAATAACATGTATATCACATATACCTTTGCTCACTTTGCCATCCTTCTTATCCGCCAAATACTTGGGGTAGTTCCGCTTCCGAGGTCGATCGCTTGCGGTAGAAGCACTCGAGTTTGGCTTAGGTCCAGACTTGGGTTTCTTCTCTTGAGCAGCAACTTGCTTGTCGTTCTTCTTGAAGTTCCCTTCTTCTTCCCTTTGCCCTTCTTCTTGAAACTAGTGGTCTTGTTGAACATCAACACTTGATGCTCCTTCTTGATTTCTACCTCCGCGGCTTTCAAAGATCGCGAAGAGCTCGAATAGTCTTGTTCATCCCTTGCATATTATAGTTCATCACGAAGCTCTTGTAGCTTGGTGGCGTGATTGGAGAATTCATCAATGACACTATCATCGTGAAGATTAACTCCCGTGTGAATCAAGTGATTATCATACCTGACATTTTGAGTATGTGTTCACCGACGTAACTATTCTCCTCCATCTTGCAGCTATAGAACTTATTGGAGACTTCATATCTCTCAATCCGGGCATTTGCTTGAAATATTAACTTCAACTCTGGAACATCTCATATGCTCCATGACATTCAAAACGTCGTTGAAGACCGGTTCCAAGCCGTAAAGCATGGCACATCGAACTATAGAGTAGTCATCAGCTTTGCTCGCCAGACGTTCTTAACATCGTCGGTTGCATCAGCAAGCAGGCTGGCACCCAGCGGTGCTTCCAGACGTAACTCTTCAGGCAGCCATGAGGATAATCCTCGAGTTACAGACCCAGTCCGTGTAATTGCTACCATCATCTTTCAACTTTGCTTTCTCAAGGAACGCATTAAAATTCAATGGAACAACAAAGACGAGCCATCTATCTACAAACAAACATAGAAAGCAAGATACTATCAGGTACTAAGTTCATGATAAATTTAAGTTCAATTAATCATATTACTTAAGAACTCCCACTTAGACAGACATCTCTCTAGTCATCTAAGTGATCACGTGATCCAAATCAACCAAACCATAACCGATCATCACGTGAGATGGAGTAGTTTTCAATGGTGAACATCACTATGTTGATCATATCTACTATATGATTCACGCTCGACCTTTAGGTCTCTGTGTTCCGAGGCGATATCTGCATATGCTAGGCTCATCAAGTTTAACCTGAGTATCCTGCGTGTGCAAAACTGACTTGCACCCGTTGTAGATGGACGTAGAGCTTATCACACCCGATCATCACGTGGTGTCTCGGCACGACGAACTTTGGCAACGGTGCATACTCAGGGAGAACACTTCTTGATAATTTTAGTGAGAGATCATCTTAAAATGCTACCGTCAATCAAAGCAAGATAAGATGCATAAAGGATAAACATCACATGCAATCAATATAACTGATATGATATGGCCATCATCATCTTGTGCTTGTGATCTCCATCTTCAAGCACCGTCATGATCACCATCGCCACCGGCGCGACACCTTGATCTCCATCGTAGCATCGTTGTCGTTCGCCATCTATTGCTTCTCGACTATCGCTCTTTGCTTAGTGATAAAGTAAAGCAATTACAGTATGCTTGCATTTCATACAATAAGCGACAACCATATGGCTCCTGCCAGTTGCCGATAACTTCGGTTACAAAACATGATCATCTCATACAATAAAATATAGCATCACGTCTTGACCATATCACATCACAACATGCCCTGCAAAAACAAGTTAGACGTCCCCTACTTTGTTGTTGCAAATTTTACGTGGCTGCTACGGGCTTTAGCAAGAACCGTTCACACCTACGCATCAAAACCACAACGATAGTTCGTAAAATAGACTCCGTTTTAACCTTCGCAAGGACCGGGCATAGCCACACTCGGTTCAACTAAAGTGAGAGAGACAGAGACCCGCCAGCCACCTTTGAGCACGAGTGGTCGTAACGGTGAAACCAGTCTCGCGTAAGCGTACGCGTAATGTCGGTCCGGGCCGCTTCATCTCACAATACCGCCGAACCAAAGTATGACATGCTGGTAGGCAGTATGACTTATATCGTCCACAACTCACTTGTGTTCTACTCGTGCATATAACATCAACACATAAAACCTAGGCTCGGATGCCACTGTTGGGGAACGTAGTAATTTCAAAAAAAATCCTACGTACACGCAAGATCATGGTGATGGCATAGCAACGAGAGGGGAGAGTGTTCGTCCATGTACCCTCGTAGACCGTAAGCGGAAGCGTTAGCACAACGCGGTTGATGTAGTCGTACATCTTCACGATCTGATCGGTCCAAGCACCGAACGTACGGAGCCTCCGAGTTCAGCACACGTTCAGCTCGATGACGATCTCCGGCCCTCCGATCCAGCAAAGGCTCCGGAGATGAGTTCCGTCAGCACGACGGCATGGTGACGATGATGATGTTCTACCGGCACAGGGCTTCGCCTAAACTCCGCGACGATATAACCGAGGTGGAATATAGTGGAAGGGGGCACCGCACACGGCTAAGGAACGATCCGTAGATCAACTTGTGTGTGTATGGGGTGCCCCCTGCCCCCGTATATAAAGGAGCCAGGGGGGAGGAGGCTGCCGGCCTAAGGGGGCGCGCCAAGGGGGGAGTCCTACTCCCACCGGGAGTAGGACTCCCCTTTTCCAAGTTGGAGTAGGAGAGAAGGGGGAAAGAGGAGGAGGAGGGGAAGGAAGGGGGCGCCCCCTTTCCCTTGTCCTATTCCGACTAGGAGGGGGAGGGGCGCACGGCCCCCTCCTTGCTCCTTCCTCTTCTCCCTCTTGGCCCATGTAGGCCCATTAATCCCCCGGGGGGTTCCGTAACCTCCGGTACTCGATAAAATGCCAATTTCACCCGAACCATTCCGATGTCCAAACATAGGCTTCCAATATATCAATCTTTATGTCTCGACCATTCCGAGACTCCTCGTCATGTCCGTGATCACATCCGGGACTCCGAACAAACTTTGGTACATCAAAACTTATAAACTCATAATAAAACTATCATTGAAACGTTAAGCGTGCGGACCCTACGGGTTCGAGAACTATGTAGACATGACCTAAAACCATTCTCGGTCAATAAGCAATAGCGGGACCTGGATGCCCATATTGGTTCCTACATATTCTACGAAGATCTTTATCGGTCAAACCGCATAACAACATACGTTGTTCCCTTTGTCATCGGTATGTTACTTGCCCGAGATTTGATCGTCGGTATCCAATACCTAGTTCAATCTCGTTACTGGCAAGTCTCTTTACTCGTTCCGTAATACATCATCTCATAACTAACTCATTAGTTACATGCTTGCAAGGCTTAGGTGATGAGTATTACCGAGAGGGCCCAGAGATACCTCTTCGACAATCGGAGTGACAAATCCTAATCTCGAATTATGCCAAATCAACATGTACCTTCGGAAACACCCGTAGAGCACCTTTATAATCACCCAGTAACGTTGTGACGTTTGGTAGCACACAAAGTGTTCTTCCGCTATACGGGAGTTGCACAATCTCATAGTTGCAGGAACTTTGTATAAGTCATGAAGAAAGCAATAGCAATATACTAAACGATCAAGTGCTAGGCTAACGGAATGGGTCATGTCAATCACATCATTCTCCTAATGATGTGATCCCATTAATCAAATGACAACACATTTCTATGGTCAGGAAACATAACCATCTTTGATTAATGAGCTAGTCAAGTAGAGGCATACTAGTGACTATAGTTTTGTCTATGTATTCACACATGTATCATGTTTCCGGTTAATACAATTCTAGCATGAATAATAAACATTTATCATGATATGAGGAAATAAATAATAACTTTATTATTGCCTCTAGGGCATATTTCCTTCATGTTTGAGAGAGACCATCTTCATCCTATGCCTCCCACGGATTTATAAACCTTAGGTCATCCACTTGAGGGAAATTTGCTACTGTCCTACAAACCTGTGCACTTGCAGGCCCAACAACGTCTACAAGAAGAAGGTTGTGTAGTAGACATCAAGCTCTTTTCTAGCGCCGTTGCCGGGGAGGTGAGTGCTTGAGGGTATATCTTTTTGTTTCTTGGTTTATAACTAATTTAGTTTATAAAAGAAAACTACAAAAAAATGGACTTGAGTTTGTCTCATACGGTTCATCTTTTTAATATCTTTCGTGAGTATGATGAAAAGGAAAAATGTGCTCAAGTGCTATAAGAAGAAGTCTATAAAATGTTTGGTATTAGATCTTTGTGTGATGAGCATGATTGCAATGTTGTTAGTATAAATTCCTTGAATACCCATGATGCTAATAATATGCAAAGCCACAAGCTTGGGGATGCTATGTTTGATGAAGATGATATTTTTTGTCCCCCAAGTTTTGATGAGCAAATTTATTATGATGAAAGCATGCCTCCTATTTATGATGATTATATTGATGAAAGTGGGTTTGGAAGAGTGTCAACTTTAGGAAGTAGTGATCCCACTATTTTGGAGGATGTTGAATCTTATTGTGATGAACATGAAAGTGGATTTGGAAGAGTGTCAACTTTATTTAGTGATGATTCCACTATTTCGGAAGAGGTTCCAATTGATTATGAGAACAAAGTTGCTATCTATGATGATTATTGTGATGAATTGTATGCTATTAAGAATAATGATAACCATGAAACTTGTCATCATGATTTTAGTTTTCAATTGGATTATGCCTCACATGATAATTATTTTGTTGAGTTTGCTCCCACTACTATTCATGAGAAGAATTTTGCTTATGTGGACAGTAGTAAATTTTCTATGCAAGTAGATCATGAAAATAATGCTTTAGGTGCTGGTTATATTGTTTAATGTATTCATGATGCTACTGAAAATTATAATGAGGGAGGAACATATGCTTGTAGGAATTGCAATTATATCAAGTTTCCTCTCTATGTGTTGAAATTTTTGAAGTTATGCTTGTTTTACCTTCCTATGCTAGTTGATTATTGTTCCCATAAGTTGTTTGCTCACAAAATCCCTATACTTAGGAAGTGGGTTAGACTTAAATGTGCTAGTCATATGCTTCATGATGCTCCCGTTATGTTTCAATTCTTATCTTTTATGTCAGCATCATTGTCATCATCATGCCTAGCTAGAAAGGCATTAAAGAAAAGCGCTTGTTGGGAGACAACCCAATATTTACCCTTACTATTTTTGTGTGTCCACATGATTATGCTACTGTATTAATCATGTTTTATATCTTTTGTTTCAATAAAGTGCCAAGTAAGACCGTTAGGATAGCTTACGGTGATAGTTGTGTTGATCCTGCTGAAAATCAGAAACTTTTGCACCCAGTAAATTAGTTTTGTTAATTCACAGAAACGTGCTTATGATATGATTCTTTCTTCTCTTGATTGGTACACAAATTTATTAGGACTTCCTAATTTTGTAGGATTTTTGGAGTTCCATAAGTATACGATTGATACAGATTAATACAGACTGTTCTGTTTTTGACAGATTATGTTTTCTATGTGTTGTTTGCTTATTTTGATGAATCTGTAAGTAGTATCGAAGGGTATGAACCATAGATAAGTTGTATTACAGTAGATATTACACCAATATGAATTTATAATGAGTTCATTACAGTACCTAAGTGGTGCTTGTATTTTCTTATACTAACGGAGCTTACGAGTTTTCTGTTGAGTTTTGTTGTGGAGTTTTCAAGTTTTGGGTAAAGATTCGATGGACTATGGAATAAGGAGTGGCAAGAGCCTAATCTTGGGGATTACCAAGGAACCCCAAGGTAATATTCAAGGACAACCAAGAGCCTAAGCTTGGGGATGCCCCGGATGGCATCCCCTCTTTCGTCTTCGTTCATCGGTAACTTTACTTGGAGCTATATTTTTATTCGCCACATGATATGTGTTTTGCTTGGAGCGTCTATTTTCTCTTGTTATTATTTGCTTGATGTTATTTATAATAATGTTTTGCATCTTTATTTTTAATAAAAAATGTCAAGGATAGCCTTTGCCATGCTTATTTTGCTAGTATACATGTTGCTGTTTGAAACAGAAAGTTTACTGCTGTTGCAAAACTTCCCTAGAAAAGTCAGAGAATGGTATAATGATGAAACCTTTTGCATAATAAGATCTGATAAATTTACTACGGAGGGAATTTTCACTCATAATTTTTGGAGTTAGGGAAGTATGATGAATCTTGCATTCTTTCCAGACTATACTGTTTTGGCAGATTGCTGTTATGGTTGCATTGTTTGCATATGTTTGCTTGTTTAATGATTCTATTTGAGGGTAGGATTATTAAATATGCAGAGGCATTTAGTATGCATTGTTGAATAATAATTTTAGTGATTTGTTACAGTATAAAATGATAAGGTTTTGCATTGGTTTATACTAACCTATCTCACGAGTTCTTGTTGAGTTTGTTGTGGATGAAGCTTTTGAGAAATAGAGAAACCATCATATGAGAGGAATTAAGGAGACACAAAAGTTCAAGCTTGGGGATGCCCAAGGCACCCCAAGATAATATTTCAAGAAGTCTCAAGCATCTAAGCTTGGGGATGCCCCGGTAGGCATCCCGCCTTTCTTCTTCAACAACTATCGGTTAGTATCGGTTGAGCCTAAGTTTTTGCTTCTTCACATGAGTTGTGCTATCCTTGCAATATCATTTTATTTTGCTTTGCTCGCTGTTTGAATAAAATATCAAGATCTGAATTTCTTAAATGAGAGAGAGTCTTCACATAGTTACATAATTATTTAGCTACTCATTGATCTTCACTTATATCTTTTTGGAGTAGTTTGTCATTTACTCGTGTGCTTCACTTATATCATTTGAGTAAATGGTTGAATGAGTTGAATGTCATAAATCTGAATTTCTATATGTTTCATTTGCTTATCCCATGGGGAGTAATGACTTCACATCTAAGAAGTAGAGGTTGTAAATTTATTGAAGGTTAGCAAGCATTGTATTGGTCATTTGAACAATTCATGAAAGAATATTGAAGGAAGAGAGATTTCACATATAAATATACTATCTTAGACATCTTTTATGATTGTGAGCACTCAATAAGTATGACATGCTAAAGAGTTGATGTTGGACAAGGAAGACAACATAATGGGTTATGTTTCCTCACATCTCAGTTAAAGTATATTGTCATGGATCATTCAAACATGTTGAGCTTGCCTTTCCCCCTCATGCTAGCCAAAATTCCTTGCACCAAGTAGAGATACTACTTGTGCTTCCAAATATCCTTAAACCCAGTTTTTGCCTTTAGTGTCCACCATACCTACCTATATGCGGTATTTACTTGCCGTTCCAAGTAAATTTGCATGTGCCAAACTCTAAACCTTCAAATAATAATCTATTTTGTATGCCCGAATCGCTCATGTAGCGACTAGGGGCTGTAGTATCTTCCATGCTAGGTGGGTTATTCTCAAGATGAGTGGACTCCGCTCATCATTCACGAGAAAAATGGCTGGTAACCGGGATGCCCAGTCCCATGATCAAAAGATCAAAATCAAATAAAAAATAATTGCAAACAAAACTCCTCCTGGTTTGATGTTAGTTGGAGGCACCCATTGTTTCGGGCAAGCCATGGATTGATGATTGTTGGTGGAGGGGGAGTAAAATTTTTTACCATTCTGTCTGGGAACCGCCTATAATGTATGTAGTATGGAAGACATTGGGAACTCTTGGTTGTTATGTTGACAATGAGATCATACCTCTCAAAATTATTTATCTCTATTTCAAAATTGAGCTCTGGCACCTATGCAAATCCCTGCTTCCCTCTGCGAAGGGCCTATCTTTTACTTTTATGCAAGAGTCAAGGTGATCTTCACCTTTCCCTTTTCATTTTATCCTTTGGCAAGCACCTCGTGTTGGAAAGATCCTGATATATATATCCAACTGGATGTAAGTTAGCATGAACTATTATTATTGACATCACCCAAAGGTGAATACGTTGGGAGGCAACACTATAATCCCCTATCTTTCTTAGTGTCCGATTGAAACTCCATAACCATAAGTATTGCGTGAGTGTTAGCAATTGTAGAAGACTATATGATAGTTGAGTATGTGGAGTTTGCTAAAACAAAGCTCTGACATGGACCCTTCCTGAAAATAAGATGAATTGCAATTGTTTGATGACTGAGAATGAAGTTTGCTAGTTTTTGGTCTATGCTTTAACATGTGAATTGCTTGTTACTTGATCGTGAGAAGTTTTATGAGATGAACTACTGTTATGACATATAACCATGCTAGAAAAGGCTTGTTACTTGATCCTGAGAAGTTTTATGAGATGAACTACTGTTATGACATATAACCATGCTAGAAAAGGTGAGTGAAATTATCATTGATCAAACTTGTGCACCTGCTAGCATTCACACTTCATAAATTCTTTCTTTTATCATTTACCTACTAAGGTGAGTGAAATTATCATTGATCAAACTTGTGCACCTGCTAGCATTCACACTTCATAAATTCTTTCTTTTATCATTTACCTACTCGAGGATGAGTAGGAATTATGTTAGGATCTTGATCGTCTCCAACGTATCTATAATTTATGAAGCATTCATGCTATTTTATTATCTGTTTTGAATGATTACGGGCTTTATTATACACTTTTATATTACTTTTGGGACTAACCTATTTACCGGAGGCACAACCCATATTTCTATTTTATTTCATGTTTCAGTATTTCGAAGAAAAGGAATATCAAACGGAGTCCAAACGGAATGAAACCTTCGGGAGCATGATTTTTGGAAAGGATATGATCCGGGAGACTTGGAGTTCAAGCAAGGGAAGGCTCGAGGAAGCCAGGAGATAGCAGGGCGCGCCCACCCCCTCTGGGCGCGCCCCCTATCTCCTGGGCCCCTCGAGGCTCCCCTCATATAATACGGCATAAATTGGGAATGATTTGTAGTATAACACTAAGTCACCGGATCGCTGACCCGCTCTCGCATATCATGACAGTCAATTTTCGGCTTTCTCTACTGAGGTACTTAACCGGACGAACCAGAAATACAATCGCAGTAGTTCTCCCTTTACTACCTTAGCCGAACATGCGGAACGTAAGGTGGCAAACACAGGATCCGGGCAACCCAACTATAGACCAAAGACATGATTCAGAGCTGATGCATATAGTGCAATATCAGGGATGCCGAAGAGTTCCCTAGAGGTGTTCAGACTTTAAGATTTTGCAGGGCCGAATACAGCCCCTGGCATGAAAGCCGTGCCGAAGCGCATATGTCAGTCAAAAGCAAGGAGGAAATACGGGTTACGATATAATGAAAGAGCCCGACACAAAGGTGGTGATCGTCTGTTTCCTTTATATCCTTGTCAATACGTCGAGGCATGTTTCGACAGACAATGCCATTAATATTGAGGTCATGTTACATGCCTAAGAAAAGAAAAGAAATTTACACAAGGGAAAGTCTAACACAGGGCCTAAAGGTGATGGTTCAAAGACTCCAGTGATGCCCTACCACAAGTCTGCGCCATTTCACCTTAGTAACAAGTCCTTTGATAGGAGTATTTGATGGTTGGCTGTGAAGATGGGAAATGCTGGACTTGAAAGGATCCCTGATGCAACCATACAGAAAAATTGGGCTCTTAATGAACCTATAGTAAAAAAAAGATGTAGCAGTCCAAATAGGGTCAAGCCGTACTATAGACTTGTTCCAGAGTGTGCCTCCAGCGCTCCCCAAGGTATTTTGAGTGTGTAGTTATGTATGCACGGTACATGAGCCGCAACCTTATGGGGAAGTCGGTGGAGGCCGAACTGCTAATCAACATCCGGATCCATCGAATTATCGTAGTGATGCGCGGACCGGACTCGTTTAGAGATGTTGTTGGCTTTAATGTCCAACGAATTATTTGGCTTGATAAGGCTGCCATACATCTCGGTTGCGAGGGATGCAGTGTGTTCTTCAGTACGGAGGGAGCGCTCCATATTTCCATTGACTGTAATAATGCCGTGAGGTCCACGCATCTTAAGCTTAAAATAAGCATAGTGCAGGACTGCATTAAAGCGGGCAAAGGCAGTTCGTCCGAGCAGTGCATGATAACCACTACGGAAAGGGATGATGTCGAAGATTAATTCTTCACTGTGGAAGTTGTCTGGGGAGCCGAATACTACCTCCAGTGTCAGTGAGCCCGTGCAACGGGCCTCCACGCTGGGTATCACACCTTTAAAGGTAGTGTGACTAGGCTTGATTCTTGATGGGTCAATTCCCATCTTACGGACAGTGTCTTGATAAATCAAGTTGAGACTGATGCCCCGGCCATAAGGACTCTAGTGATATGGTATCCGTCAATAATTGGATCGAGTACCAGGGCGGCCAAACCCCTGTGGCGGATACTAGTCAGGTGATCCCTACAATCAAAAGTGATCGGACAGGCTGATCATGGGTTGAACTTTCGGGTGATAGGCTCTATGGGGTAGACGTCCCTTAGTGCGCGCTTGCGCTCCCTTTTGGGAATGTGAGTGACATAGATCATGTTCACTATTTTCACCCCGGGGGGAAACTGGTTTTGGCCCCCGGTGTTCGGGTGACGGAGCTCATCATCGTCCTCACTTGGAGGTCCCTTTCCCTTGTGTTCGGTATTAATCTTACCGTCCTGTTTGAAAACCCAACAGTTCCTGTTGGTGTCGTTAGCAGGCTTATCAGGTGTGCCATGAATCTGACAGGGCCTCTCAAGGATTTTATCCAAGCTAGATGGACCATCCCTGTTGCCTTTGAAAGGTTTCTTATGCTGATCGAATTTAGAACCACTGAATCCAGCATTGACTGTCGTATCATCTGCATCGTCATTGTTGCTCTGATGTTTGTTTTTATTGCGGCGTGGTTTACCAATGCCATCCCTGGCCTCAGAACTGCCGGGGTCGCCCGAATTGTTGCTTCTACGAGCCAACCAGCTATCTTCACCCGCACAGAAACGGGTCATAAGTGCAGTTAAGGCTGCCATGGTCTTCTGCTTCTCCTGCTCGAGGTCTCGGGCAAGCCATTCGTCTCGGATGCTGTGTTTGAAGGCCGCTAAGGCCTCGGCGTCTGGACAGTCCACGATTTGGTTCTTTTTAATTAGGAACCGATTCCAAAGCTTACGGGCTGATTCTCCTGGTTGCTGGATTGTGTGACTCAAGTCGTCCGCATCCAGTGGCCAGACATAAGTGCCTTGAAAGTTGACCCGAAAAGCATCTTCCAAATCTTCCCAGGTTCCAATGGAGTTTTCTGGGAGGTTGTTCAGCCAGTGCCATGCTGGTCCTTTCAGCTTTAGAGGAAGATATTTAATGGCGTGGAGGTCATATCCATGAGCCATATGAATGTGGAGAAGGAAGACTTCAATCCAGACGGCCGGACCCGTCGTTCCATCATACTGCTCGATGTTCACGGGTTAAACCCTTCCAGAAAATGGTGTTGCATTACCTCATCAGTAAAGCACATAGGGTGTGTGGCACCCCTGTATCGTGCGACATCACGTCGGAGATCGAATGACATCTAAGTTCGGTTCTAATCCCGAATATTGTAATGTTCATCATGCCAGACTTCATAGCCGTTATCTCGTGCCGGGGCACAGCCTTTTGATCCATAGATCGATCTTGTCTGACCGGCTTTTTTGGCCAGGTCCCATTGTAAGTCATATGTGTAACTTGGAGCTATTGTCTCCTTGCCTCTTCCGCGAGGGGGTGCGGGCTGGTGTTCGGCTTGATATGCCGCTTTATCCCGTCCATGTGGTAGGCGGTCTGCTTGATCTGCCTGATTGTATTTCGATGGTATTAGCTCAAGGGCTTCGTCGTCAAATTGTGGCAGCAGCTTGCGCTTGGGGTAACTTTTGGTAGGTCGCTCGTGGCCGTACTCCTCGGCGGCCAGGACCTTAGTCCACCTTTCATTGAGCGTACCCTGCTCAGCTTTGAGCCACTATTGTTTCTTTTTCAGGCTCCACGCTGTGGTGATGAGCTGTCGCTTGAAGCATTCTTGTTTGAGGGGTTCCTCTGGGATGATAAAGTCTTTATCACCGAGGCTAACATCCTCTTCTGAGACTATCATATAGTTGTTGTCTTCCGAATCTTGCTCAATTATCTTAGGATGGCCGTTAGGATACAAAGGTTCCTGGGTCATCTTACCACCTCTAGTCATAACCCTAATAGCATTATCATTGTTCTTACTATTCAACTCACTGAGCAAATCATCATGTGCCTTAAGTGCTTGTTCTACTTGAGTTTTAACCATGGAAGCATGCTTACTAATAATCTTAAGATCACTAACAGTTCTACTCATGTAATCACCCAAGCATTCAAGCATGTATGCATTACGTTTCATTTGTCTACTAACATAAGCATTGAAATTTTCTTGTTTAACAATAAAATATCAAACTCATCTAAGCATTGACTAGCAGACTTATTATGAGGAATGTCACCTTCATCAAATCTATAGAGAGAATTTACCTCTACTATCTGTGTCGGGTTATCAAGACCATTTATTTCTTCAATAGGTGGTAACTTCTTAACATCTTCATCTTTGATACCTTTTTCTTTCATAGATTTATTTGCCTCTTGCATATCTTCAGGACTAAGAAATAGAATACCTCTGTTCTCTGGAGTTGGCTTAGGGATTGTTTCAGGAAGTGTCCAATCATTATCATTACTCAATATATTATTCAATAACAATTCAGCTTGCTCAATAGTTCATTCCCTGAAAATGCAACCAGCACAACTATCTAGGTGGTCCGTAGAAGCATCGGTTAGTCATTATAAAAGATATCAAATATTTCATTTTTCTTGAGAGGATGATCAGGAAAAGCATTAAGTAATTGGAGAAGCCTCCCCCAAGCTTGTGGGATACTCTCTTCTTTAATTTGCACAAAGTTAAATATTTCCTTTAAAGCTGCTTGTTTCTTATGAGCAGGGAATTTTTTTCCAGAGAAGTAGCAAATCATATCCTGGGGACTACGCACACAACTAGAAGAAAAATAATTAAACCATAACTTAGAATCACCCTTTAATGAGAAAGGAAACAATTTAAGAATGTAGTAATAGCGAATTTTTTCCTCATAAGCAAATATGGTGGGTATATCATTCAATTTAGTAAGATGTGCCACAACAGTTTCAGATTCATAACCATGGAAAGGATCAGATTCAACCAAAGTAATTAACTCAGGATCGACAGAGAATTCATAATCCTTATCAGTAACAAAGATAGGTGAAGTAGCAAACTTAGGATCATATTGCATTCTAGCATTCAAAGATTTTTCTTTCCACTTGCGTAATAATTTCTTAAGATGATCTCTATCCTTACAAGCAAGAGAGTCCCTAGCTACCTCTCCATACATAACATAACCCTCAGGCATAACAGGAAGTTCATATCTAGGAGGGCTAGTCTTATCTGGTGTTTCAAAGTTTTTAGTTTCAATAATTTCATCAGTTTCAGGAATATCATCATCTTCAGCACAATCAATAGTTCTAACTCTGGCAAGATGTTCATCAAGTAATTCACCCAGTGGCACAGTTTTATCAAGCAAAGTAGTAGCATCATAAGCATCATTCATAGCAGAAGTAACAACATCAATAACATGCATCATATCAGAATCAGTAGCAGGTGTAGGTGTCGCAAGCTTACTCGAAACAAAAGGTGAATCAAGTGCAGAGCTAGATGGCAGTTCCTTACCTCCCCTCGTAGTAGAGGGATTGATCCTGGTATGGATTCAAACATATGACCTACAAAAAGCACAACAAATTGATTCAATGTCAACTTTTCGAAACTTAGTATGGCACGAATTCGAAATAATTACCCGTATGCATGGTCCTCAGTTCAAATCTTAGAATGTACACCGAATTGAAACATCGATATTAAGTCTTGTACTATGTACATTCAAATGTTGTTTTTAGCCCCCCCCCCCCACACGCTACATACTTCATGTATCGGTCAATCTTCCTCTCCTAACCACCTAAGGAAGCTATCGGTTTCCAACACACGTTCATTCTTTCTCTCCATGTTTCCATCTCTAAGTCTCTCAACTACACAACCCCTTTTTCCACTCTGTTACCAAATGTATTTACCTCACACACCCGCCATTGCACCCCATGCCGAGCTCTCTCTCTCTCTCCCTCTCCCTCTCACCCTCTCGCGCTAAATACATGCATTGCCTATCTAGCCCCCCAACCTCTTGTGCGCACGCACGCACGTTGTCTATCTAGGTCACTCCCTCGAGACTGTCTCACTCTTTATTCCGCACGGCGGGCCACACTCGCTCAATCTCGCTCTCTTTATCCGAGTCTCGTTTAACCTCGTTTTCTTTCACACACAAATGATATATCTCCCTGTTCGGGCCTCGATCGACACACTCTACACTCTCTCACGCAGATTGTCTATCTAGGTCAGTCCATCCAAGCCACCCCCACTCTCTCTACCTCATGGCGGGCCACGCTCACTCAATCTCTCTCTCTCTCTCCCTCTCTCTCTCTCTCTGTGTGTATGTCTCGATTGACCTTGCTCTTTCTCGGACAAAAACGATATATCATCATGTTTGAGCCCAATTCGACCTATTCACATTGTATACTCTCTCACGCACATTGTCTATCCAGGTCAATCTCTCCAACTCGTCTCACTCTTTCGATCGCACGGCGACCCTATGTGATCGATTGACCTTGCTTCCTCCCACGCACAAAATATATCTACACGTCTGTGACTGGATCATCTCTCAAGCTCTATCTTACAGCCCTCACCCTTGCCAAAAGCTCAAACGAACAATATCTCTCCAGAGCATATATATCTGTTCAATGAATGTCGGACCACACTCACTTTGTCTCTCTATCTATATGTCTCTCGATTGACCTCGCTTTCTCACACCGTATCTTCCATGCATTGAAGCTGCCTCTCCATCCCTCGCTAAGCCGGAGCTATTTACATTGCGAGGGGCACTCCAACCTTGGATTAATTTGTATAGGCATTTATTCCGGTCGGTTTAGATTATATTTTCGTAGCATTCGGCCGATAACTACTCCTAACACCATTGCAACCCCCGCAACTCCCCTAGTTGATTTCCCTCTGGCTCGGTCATTGCTCTCTCGCACGTCCTTTCTCACCTTCAACGTCGCACCATGGTATTAATGCAAAAAACTCTGTTGTTCTCTTTAATTATTATAAATAAGCTACAAAACTACACACCGATAGTCCACTTGGAATGGAACAAATTTCGACCCACAAATTAAAGTGCTACAAACTACACACCGAGGGGCCCACATGTCATGAAACAAATTTGGACCCATATACAAATTAAAAAAATAAAGGATGAGGATCAAACTTGCGATCGGGCCTTCAAGCCGCACGTCAATAGGGAACATACATAGAACATCAATGTTTGTTGTACCCCCCTTTGTTCACATAATGTTTTTATATTACCACAGCCTATTTAATGGATAATATGTAATATTATTTTTAGTACTATTCCCCTTCACTTACTGGTGGTTTCCATGTGTGCTCTCTCTCTCCTCCCCTTCTGCGTTTAGACGCACGGGCAAACACGAAGAACTCGCGGGCAATGTGGCCGTTGACCATATATGGACGCGTTCACAAGTTACGGCACCAGTTTCACGTACTAGCAACACTAGTCAGTGTGTATGTGCAATGCACCTTAATTTGGAAGTATATTAAGTGCATGCGGATATTAAGTAGGATATTATTTGCGTGTTATTCTGTGATTAGCACTATATTTGGCATGAAATTAACTGCACGCTAGACGTGTTGAGCGCTCGATATTGAAGCAGTCTAGGTCGTTGGATGACAAGGAATACATGTGGCTTGATGATGTTTTATATTTAATTTGACACGGCTCTAGTAGAACATTCATTGATAAAACCATAGATTTCGTTCAGTCTGACTCTGACTTTAAATTATATGATGATCGATATAAAATAAACAAAAATGATAAACGTTCGAATCTTAAGCATGGCAATCCGAATGTTTTTCATGGCAAATTTAGATTACGCGGCGGCGGGGGCGTCTTGCGGTGGGAAGCGGCTTCTCTGTCGTGCTTTGTGTGTCGTCGGGCCACTGACTGATGGCGACGGCGGCGTCTTGCGCCATTGTTGGCATACTCCTCGACATTGGCCTAGCTTCAAGGAAGGCCAAAATGTTCTGGACTTTGGAGGGAGTCAACTGGCGGGAGGAGGCGACTGGCGTTGGTGCAAGGAAGCGGTCGACGACGGCCATCCATGCCGCTGAGGGGGGCAATGGTACCCGCGCGGGGACAGGCGCTGTCAACGGCGCGGCGGAGACATTCGTGTGCATGGGCACCGGCACAGCGCGCACGTCAGTGCATGCGCAGGCACAGGCGCTTGCAGGTGCACGGGCACCGGCACGGGCATGCGCGTTAGTGCACGCGCAGGCGCATGCGCTGGCAGGTGCACTAGTGCATGAAAGTCGGCAGGGACCTCGTGGAACCCCGTGGGATCAAGCTTGGTGACAATGTGCGGCTCCCAGCCCATCAATGCCACGTGGATGAGCACTAGCACAGTCGGGGCGACGGGAGCCAGAACGGGAGCGGGGACAGGCGCGACATCTTCCCGCAAGGCCAATTCAAGCTCGTCCCAAAGCGCCTTATGTTTTGAGACTCCGGCTGGGTGTCTTCCTCAGGAAACTGGAAGACTAAGGGCAGACCATCGTGATGCCGCATGGCGTACGTTTAGGTCAAGCTAGTTGGAGGTAGACGACAGGAGAATCGGAGAGGAAGAGAGAAGATTGTAGCGATACCGGGTAGTGCGGGGTTGATTTTCAATTGCAGCGCCGGCAACATTAAAAGTGGGAGCAGTTGGGACGAAGGTGGGCTGCGGATCCTCGTCAAAGGGCTCGCCGCCCGGTGAGCCTGCACTGCGGTCTGCTCGCACGCCTTCCTGTCAGCCAGCGCAGCGGTCTGCTCGCATGCCTCCCATCGACTCACACGCTTGCCCGGACGGCACCTGCCGATGAGAAGCGGGGACTCATGGCTGCACGTAAATGCCCACGGTTTCAATAGTGAAAGCGTTCACCTTAACGTGACAGGTCTTTGTTCCAAAATACCTTGGCTCTTCATTTGTGCAACTTGTCATAAGTAGCTTGTCTCAAATTGAAGAAAGAACTTACGAAGTAATATTTGTGCCATATCACGTGACCATGCTCAGTTTCAAGAATTTATGCTCACTTTTGGATTTTCTAAAATTTAAGATCCAGGATTCGAAACAATATCATAACTTGCATCATGCAATAAATTTTCAAGCCGTACATCTGTCCTGTTGTATTTCTTAAGAAAGGATTTGGTCAAACATTTTGCTTAGTTAGACTTCAGACAAGTTATATATGCAGAGTAAAAGGATAATCCCTCCATACCAGTGCATTGCCTGATATATTAACTCAAGTACTAGGCACGAACAAACGGGCTCAATTCTGTGTTCATCCTGGGGTAGTAGTAGTAGTAGTAATACTAGGCAATGCAGTTACGGGTGACCTCGACGAGCGGCGACCGAGGGAACTGAACCGTGCTCGGCACGGTAGGTAACGTTGTCTAGTTACTAAAGCATCCCTCCGTTGTTCATCGGTAGTCATTATGGACCGGGAACATGAGGGGAATTTCCTAGGGCTGGAATTCTGGCCGCCAGATATTTCGACTTGAAACGCTGAGGCTCGACTGGTTGGGGTTGCCTAATGTGCGTACCACGCACGCCACAGAAGGACACGCGCCCGGTTATTTATTTAGTTATTTAGGATCAACACGAGCCATGGTCTGGCTGGTACGCCGTTGGATCCTACCATTCGAGAATACCAAAGGAACCTTTTAAATTGCCGAATGAATCTATGTGTATTACAATGCCCGTATTTTCCTTGCAAATACTAATCTCAACGTGGTAATTGATTTATGACGAGTTGTTGAATTAGAGTGAGTTTGTGATATAGTGATCTCAACGTGGATTTCACATTTCATGGTATCCCTAGTAAGTTTTCCAATGCAAATTCAAATTTAAAAGATGAACAATATGGAGGTGATAAAACTTTGTATGTATCAGGCATATGACCACACACACACAAAGAGACACACACGCACGAACACAACAACAATCCAATAAGTATAGTGCATCTATTTTTCCAAACCATGCATGTATGACACGAATTCAAAAATACTCCTTATATTCCTAAATATTAGTCTTTTAGAGAGTTCAACAAGTGACTACATACGAAGCAAAATGAGTGAATCTAGACTCTAAAGTATGTCTATATACATCCGTATGTCCCAGTCCATTTGAAATCTCTAAAAAGACTAATATTTAGGAACGAAGGGAGTAAAATGTAAGACATGCATGGTCCTCAGTTCAAAATTTAAAATGAACATGAAACTAGAACTACAGTACATGCAAATGTTGTGTTTAGGCGGAGCTATGATTGTCGGGGGTCAACCCCTCGACCTTAGATAAAATTGTGGAGCTCTGTTTAGGGTTGTTTAGATTATATTTGTCCCCACCCTCCCAACCACCGATAGGTTGTGCACCCCCACCCCTCCTCCCCGGGAGAATATCATGTGCCCCCATACCTTAGATGCTATATGTCGATACGAGTTGCTTGGAGCTTGTAGATCTGAGATATAGCAGCTCACATGGTGTGTCTTAATATTTTTACAGGAAACCTTGATGAGTTTGAGAATTGCACACAATTTGTACAAAAACTACTCAGATGACCTTGGATCCCGTATCCAACGACCTCGAAGCTCGTATCACCGTAGCATCTAAGATGAAGGAGGACATCATATTCTCCTGTATTTAAGAATATCATGTGCTACCACACCTTAGATGCTTTGGTGATACAAGCTCTTCGGAGCCGTTGGATTTGTGACCCAACACCTCCTCGGTGGTTCGAATGATTTTTTGCAGAGAAGCCCCAAAAGAGTTCGGCCACTGCTTACAAGCACAAAGACTGCTCAGATGCCATTGGATCTCAGATCAAATGACCTCGAAGCTCGTATCACCGTAGCATCCAAGCTGCGATAGCACCGTATGTTTTCTCGCACGGGAGAATATGAGGTGCTCCCGCACCATAGATTCTATGGTGATACGAGTTCACTGAGATCTGACACCCCACAGTAGGAGTTTTGAATGTTTTTGCAATATACGGCTAAGAGAGTTTGGGCAATGCGCAGAAAGTACAAGTACTACGCATGTGCCATCTGATCACTGAACATACGACCTAGATGCTCATATCACCGTAGCGGGTAATTAAGCTATGGGGAGCACCTAATATGAGCAACGGGGAGCCGTTGGATCGAAGATGCAGCGGCACACACGAGGCCTGAATGTTTTATTTGCAAAAAAATCGTTGGAGAGTTTGGAAATTGCGCATAATTACAAAGACTACTCCCAAGCTCATTGGATCTCACTTCCAACGGTGTAAAAACTCGTATCACCATAGCATCTAAGCTACGGGGTGGATGTGATATTCTATGCCGCTGTCATTTTTGTTCGTAAACTTGCAAAATACATGTAACTCGTGCCGTTACTTGTCTAACCGCGCAAAGTGTTTGTTCAAAAAAACCTTCCTACACTGAAATATCGAAACAACACACGGGGGTCCCACTTGTCATTAATCAAATTTGGAAATAAAACTAACAAATCTGAAAGACGAGATTCGAACTGGCAACTTGGACTACAAAGCGTAAGTCGATAGCCTGAAACAACAACGGTTGTTGGCTTTATCCCATAACCTGATTTTATACGGTATTACGTTGAGTAGAGTAGAGGGAGTGCCTCATCAACACGTGCATGACCATTGACTCACTTACTGGTGGGTCACAGGTATATGATGTCAATCTCTCTTCTCTCCATCATCTAACCTTTGCACGGGCACACATGAAGAGCGGCACTAGCTTGCCATGGTGTTATTACAACTAAAAAAAGCTTGGAAAATAGAAGAATATCCTAGAACAAGAGACGTTGTGGCTGGTCGAGACGGAGCTAACCACATCTATCCTCCGTGACACGTTTGCATGATGAAGCTGTGTGGCTAGTGGGGTGTTTTCAACTGACTGGCTGGGTCCCGAGGTCGAACCATAGGTACTACGTTTGATACAGTATATTTTCACACGCACATTTTTCCTCCGTGTCGAGACGTGGCACACCCTACCGCGCGGTTTTGGGGGTCCTCCCGGGTGGTGCACGAATATATTCTTCCTGACGTGGGATGCCCTACCGCGCGTTTTATGGGTCCTCCTCGGTCGTAGCGCCGAAGCAAGTAAATGAGTCGTCAAATCACGAAAGACCACCTTTCTCACCGAGTACATCAGTGAAGCACGGTGGCTAGCTAGTTGGGCTAGTTCGACCGATTAGCTAGGCCGCCGCCACATTTGTTTTTTCACCCCTTTTTTTATCTACTTGCCGGCAGGTAAATATAAATATCCACCGTTGCATTGCTCTGGTGTTTGGGTGCGGCAGGATTCTTAATTTTTTTGATTGACGGGAGCAGGCGTGGCAGGATTTTTAATTTTTTGATTGACGGGAGCAGGCGTGGCAGCAATTATTCACGATGACCCCGCTTGTAAAACCCACTGCTGCCTAATGTGAGAAGTCGTCGACTGGTGTTTTACCCTGGTGAAAACCAAAAGATTCCCCGCTCCTTGGCTGGCTCCCTCTTCCTTCCCATAGATTGCATTGCCTTTCAGCTGTTTTGCCCCCTTTGCTTCCTCTCCCCATTGCTTCTACCTGGTGCCATGGCGGCGCAGCAGATCACGGAGTCCGAGGTGACGCGCGACACAGAGCTCCATGCCAGCGATCGGGGCTCGGGGCCAGGGCGGAGCTCCGTGAGCTCAAGGAGGAGAGGGGTGCCATGCTCCTCCGTTATGTGCGGGAGTTCACAGAGCTTCAAAAGCGGCAGGCGTCCACCACAAAGATGCTCGAGGCATCGGCGGTGTTGCTGCAGAAAGCGGGAGATACGATAGGCCAATAGGGGAGCCGGCTGGAGAGTGAGCTGGCCGATCGTGACAAGGTCCAGGATTGCCTCAGCCACTTGGTGAACCAAGTTGCCACACACGTGTTGCGGCTGCGCGATGCCTAACATTGTGCCAGCGCGACGATGCTGTCCGTCAGTCTAAACCCGTTTGACCACCCGGTCGACTTCAACAAGCTGCGGCTTCCTGACCTGGTCTCTTCACCTATATCTCTGAGGAGCCGAGCCGTCTCCGCGCCATGGTGGGGGCTGAGCTGGACAAGGAGGGGTTGCGGGCTACCGTCTCCGTTGCCGGGCGAATCCTTTCAGGGCTCCGTCACCGGAATCCATTCATGCCATTGGATGCCGTCTTTGACGAGCTAGCTCCCGTCGACCGGGAGCGGGCTCTGCAGGCGGTTGCACCCTGCATCACCAACGTCGTGCGCCTCGAGAAGCAGAGGGACTTCGGTGGTGTTTAGGCGCCCTCTGCATGGGCATGTCCATTTCTTGGTGCAACATGACCGTTGGATCAAACTCAGACGGTGCTGATCAGTCACTGTAGCACAAAGCGTGTGGGTGTGTTTGGTTGCATTATCATCTCAATATAGTTGTTTCCTCTTCGTGTATTTTTGTTAACCTACTAGTGTGGACTCATGCACCCTTCATGCACTCTGCCAAAGACCCAAAAGTGGGTCGAGAAGGGAACTTTTGCTCCCATCCCGTGCACCCTTCATACACCCTGCCTAACACTATTCGTGCTTCATATGGTTCATGTTTCGTGGAGTACTGTAGCACCATACTCTCCGTGTGTTGTAGACCTAGTTCTGTTAACATTGATCTCACTGTTCATTCTCGATCGAACAGTCGAAAAAGCGGTACTATGTTACATATAGTTGACATGCACACAACATCATTTGTGTCATATCTTACTACACTAGCAACAAGATTATGTAGTACTGATGTATGAACCACTGCACATGCCTAGTAGTAGGAGCACAGTGTATGTTCAAGTGGTTGTTGTGTTTCGCACTCCTCCGTTGTAAGAGTGGAAACGCTTGCTGTAATCATTTTTTTCTTAAGGAAAACAATGGACATGCTCTACCGTGCGGATCCTCCTCCAGCCATACACTAAATTACTCACTTTCGCTCACGTCGGGGACAGCCAGCACCTGAGTCCACCAGCCATGCACTAAATTACTCCGTAGTAGAGTGATGGTAGATTACCCCGATCGAAGCATCGCAGTAATGCCCAATGAGCCATCAAATAACAAAACCCCCTCCTTTCCAGCAGTAAGTTGGACGGACGAAGAAACCATTATTTCACTCTTCTCTCTCAGCTTCCTCTCTTGAATAAAATCCCCACTCGCTTCGCTTCTCCCTCATCTCGTTCCTCCTTTCACTCTTCTCTCTCAGCTTCCTCTCTTGGATGGACGCTGGAGCACCGGCCGACGTGATGTCTGTGGCCAAAACCGTCGAGGCTCATGGTACGAAGAAGCGCAAGCACCCCGCCTAGACTACCGCAGAAAAGCTCAAAGCCATCGCCCTGTCCAAGCCCCCCTCTCAGGATCCCTAAGCAAGTCCGGTAATGTCTCTTGTTGGCGATCTTTTCTCGATCATGATCGTGTTTTTCATCTAACACGCAGTACTAGTACTGGTAGTACAACTTTCTGGGTGATCTTGCATGTGATTTTAGTGTGCCAAATGATGGTTCTAAATTCCTCTTTTGACCAAAACATCCGAGAGGTTGACAATGATTTCTTATAGATTACTTTCAACTACTCCCTTTGTCCCAAATTTCTTGTCTTAGATTTGTCTAGATACGGATGTATCTAATACTAAAATGTGACTTGATACATCCGTATCTAGACAAATCTAAGACAATAATTTTGGGACGGAGGTCGTACTTTATGAACATCAATGCTACCTTTGGAGAGGGTATATTTGCCTCAGTAACTTGTGTTATGGATATTGCAAGTAATCCCTCTGCTCTCATGCCTTTCAAGACATGTTCAGTGTCTTTGTTCACTCATTTCTGTGCGTATATGTAGTCATATATGGAGTATAATATCGAAAATCATCTTATATTTCTGAATGGATGTAGTAATAAAATATGGTTTCTGTTTGAATTAGAACCAGGTACGTAGTGGAGATGAAGTTCTCAAAGTCATGCCATGTGAACTGGAAGACCTGATGATGATTTCTACTGCTAAACTATCCAGCTATTGTGTCCTTGTCGCCACGTGTCCTGAACTAGTGTTTTCTTGTGGCATTGTTGTCAGGCGTGTTCTTGAGGCTGTACTTGACCACAACAATTTCCTGGCTGTGCCTTCGATTACGAAGGGTGTGGTTCTTGTAAAGCTTCCCAACAAATCTGATGTGGCCTATCTTCATCATCATTTTTATGAGTGGAAAGACCACTTTGTTAGGTTCTCCAAGGTTGACGAGATGGTGATGTTGCATGTAGACATCTCTCACGAAGTCCATGGCCTAATCGATTATCGGGGTTCATCACAGGGTCGGTGGCAAGAAATAGTCTGCAGAGTTTAATTAGTGCAACTTTGCTTGTCTGTAGTAAGTACTATTGTTCAGTACTTGATTTGTGTTTGTGAACCCTGTATTGTTTATTAGTACTGCCACTTTTGGTGTGTGGTTAGTCCTGAGAACGGTCTATGTTAATGTCTGTCCACTCAATCTAGTCTGTATATTTTGAAGTATCCAGATCCTCTTTTTTGTGAGGACGGTTTATCAATTATGGTTACACTCCAATATTTGTATGCATTGCAGGTTTTATCGCACCCACCAGGGTTTCCAGTCCCATGGATGTTCGGTCCATACGATTTGTCACGACCTTTGGACTGTCCTGCTTGTGGGAGTAGGCGAGGCCCCTGCATGCCACCTATAGTTGGACGATCAATCTTCTGTTTAGTACTTCAACATAGTGACTAGCAATGTGCCCGTGCATTGCAATGGATCCAAAGTAGAATAATACATGTTCACAAACTTAAAGAAAAACAATCTAATTTTGGTATATATCACTAAAAATGTACTTGTATTAGGTTTCACTTAAAATATATTCCTCATGGCTTTTTTGATGAGGTGGGGGAGGGATGTGGTTGATTTCAAGATACTAAGGGGTTTCTGCAAATTGGAGCAGAGAAGTGGGATCTTGCTGCAAAAAATGCCATAGCTTACATTGCATTCGTTAGATGCAGATCTGATGGTCAGAAATGACGGATGGCACACACAAACATCACCAACTGAGTCTTCTATAGGAGTAGAGATTTCCTGGTAAGGATTCACTCGTGTCACATCAAGTAAATCTTATTGATTTACTGTCTAAATCTTATTGACTTAATGTCATGTTTTCTTCCTTTTCCTGCAATTTTACATGCAGGTTTTGCCACGTGACATTCATCACAGAATAAACCATTTGGTTTGCTCTATGATGGCTATTTTTGCAGGTTTCACTTCTTTTGTCGTGTCAGTAACGAAGGCACTGTCCATCACTTATATTAATTGAAAAAATTGGATGAGTTTGTTGTATAAGTACAAGCTGAATCCCTATGATGAACTGTAGTTTGGTTTAATAAAAACGCCACAATTAGTCCCTCTCGCGTTTAAAAGAAATGAAGAACAAAACTGGATCACGATCACAGATCCTAGTCAAGTTAGAAAGCTGATCATAGCAGACTAGACATGATCGCCGCTATCTCCCACATCGGTACCACCTTCAGCAACGGATCAAGCACCGGTAGTTGCTCTAGCACTGACAGCGACAGCATCTCAGTTTGATCCAGCTGAGGATTGGGCACCGACCGCGTCAGCGGATCAATCTGATCTACCGGAGGATCGGGCATCGACACTGGCACCTACTCCGACACCGGCACTAGCTCTACAAGGAGCACCATCTCTGGCAGCAGCAGCGGCTTTGGCACCTGCACCAACACTTGCAATTGCATCTGCTTCGGCCTGTGCAACGTTAACCGAACGAGCAGTTGCACCCGCAATAGACTGGGCTGCAGTTCGCACTTCATATACCAAAGTCCTTACAAAAACCGACATGTCCACCTCTTGGAAAGCATTGGCCACCCAAGTGCTTCGTTCTTTTTTATTTCCATGTTGTTTCACATGATTCACTGTGTTGATCTAACTGTTTGGCTATGTCTTCTTGTTTGCAAACAGAGAATTCCTAGAGCAACGAGGGAGTCGTTCAACCATCCGGGCGACCGCGGCCAAGTTTCTCTTACCATGCGTAGCCTTGGTGTGGACGAACCTGCTCAATATATCGTAAGTACAAAGGATGGTCGCATGATGATTGATGCTAAAGGATGGTCAAGGTTCAAATCTAAATCATATCTTGCGGTAGGGGATGATGTCAAAATCGAACTTCCTCGGCAAGGAGAGCTGGTCCAAATCAACTTTGAAATTCTTTAGTAGCAGCATGCAACTGCCGAACTGATCTATCCTCCGAGAGATTTTGACGTAATAATCTGGCATGGTGAAACAAGTGTCCTGTGTGTATAAGTAGTACGACAATATTATTTATCACATGGTATATCCTTGATAGAATTGCAACTCTCATTGCTGGTTAGGAACTGTCGTTCGATTTCATTTCAACAGCTGTCGTGCTTTATTCAATTTTGTGTATTCGCCTTGCGACAACATCTAAAACCAGTGCCGTACTGATCGCTTGCAATATGAAAAGCGCTGATGTAGAACACATGGGCCCCCAAGCATGTAGGGTGGGCCTGCGGCCCAAAATCCAGAACCGTGAGCCTGTTTGAGTATTATATTCTCAGTTGAACCCCCATAAAAAAAGATGAACCCCATAATGCTTGTGCGTTGCATGTAACATCAAGATGCATTTGTGTGAGTATTTTATCTTGTGAGAGAAAAGGATGAACGAGGGAAGGCCTTATTTGCAAAAGTGGAGAGGTGTGTGGGTACCTTTTTGCAAAATTGCCATAGTTTCCTTCCTATCCGTCAGATATAAATCGGGCAGCCTATATTGCAGGATGGCAGGCACACCATCATCACCAACTCGTCTATACTGTGTTAAAAACAACTCTGTTTTTTATAATTATATATGTTATATATATTCCCCTTGATTTTTCTTATGTATAAAGTTGTGATATAAAAGATTTGTATATTTCTTTACAGAGGGAGTATCTCTCTGTCAAAAATATATTTATGTGTAACTAGTTACTCATGTCTTTCTACTTCCCTTCGCTGATATGTGGGGCAACCGGCAACGGGGTCCACGTGCCGTAAGCACAAATTAGAGTGCACAACTGCATGATAGACACACCCCGGTCGTAGCGCCGCAGTAAATGAGCCGTCAAATTACAACCCCCCCTCCTTTCCAGGTTTAGCAGTAAGCTGGACGGACGAAGCGGCAATATTTCACTGGACCTGAATCCCCTTCTTCCTCATCTGCTTGTTCAGAGAAAACCCCTCTCAGTGATTGCATAGGGTTTTCTCATGGAGAACTAGGTATGAATTCTTAATCCATCCCCGATAAATCCAAGTCCCTTGGTCGCAGGTAATCCTAGGATGGCAGCCGCTGTTGTTGATGCATTTCTCTTCCTACTGAATCTAGTGTGTTTCATTTGCAGTGCCCAAAGTGCGAGGACCCTACAGATTTCTGCGCCCTCGGTGAGACGCCACACTTGTTCCTTCTCATCCTAACACAGGATTTTAAAACGCGCACAGTATGTTCCTAGAATCCTCTTTTCTATCCGGGAGGGTGGGTTTTTTTTGAACATGCTGTCGACTAATTTGGAAATTTGGATTGCTATATTTGGATAAAATGTACTACTAGTACGATGGTCAACACTGACGTGAAGGAGGAAGTTATTTCTAGATTTGGATAGGGAATACATTGTGTTCTCATATTATTTTTCCTGTAGTGCATTATTTGCTCTGCCAGAACACATGTACTCAAGATGCTCGGCCTTGCCATAACTAAATACACTAGTTTAATGGTCACAGTGAAGACAAGCCATGGATATAAGTTCCGAGTTGGATTCATGAACCAAGAAGATCGCTGCGTTTTTATGGCCGAACATGGATAAACTTTATCAAGTGTTACGGACTGAAAGTTGGTGCACGAATGTTGATGGAAATAGCAGAACCTGGTCTCATCTTCACTGCGATCTTCCACCCCGACGTCGTTCCAATTGTTAGTCCATGTTAGTTTTGTATCTGGTTCTTGCTTGTTGCCTCGATTACTTCTTAATTCACCTATTCTGTTTAACTAATCATAATTTAACTTTAGAAGTAGCAATGAATCTCTCACGAAGATGCTACTTCTAACTAATATTTTCTTATAATTGGTGGCACGTGTAGGTTTTTTCAGAATTAAGCAGGCTGCTCGTTCGTTATTCTGTAATAAATCGGTTGTTACTGATGGCACTGAAGTTGACTGGGACGGCATCCACAAGTTCCTACACTTTATTGATCGTCTTGAGGTCCTTGTGGGGCGTTTCAATGGTGGAAGAACACGTGGGATATGTGTGCCACTGATGCACTCGTTGAACAGGTCCAACTGTGTCGAGAAACTTATGGTACGAGCTGTTTTCCGTTATATATGTTGTTCATAAACTATTGCTTGTACACAGTTTAACAACTGTGATCTTCTTGAAACAGAAACTGCCCAGTTCTATTGTTCCTATACAGATGCTGACCATGATCGGGTCAGACTTGCGCTTGGTCACATTTATGTCGACCTACTCCATTCCCCTTGGAGGTGAAAAGATACTTATTCATGGGTGATCTCAAATAATGAAGGCCCGTCCATCTTGGAGAATAGGATAGAAGATTATGTTCATGCTTTTCCATGGCTCTAAAGGGAATATCCAGCTTACTGACCACATTGCGAGATGAAGCCGCTTTCAGAAGGTTGTGGATGCACGGGGTAGCGCCTGGGCCTTGTCCTGGGGCTTGGCGGCCTCACCCTTGGTTAACTGTAAGCAAAGTAGCACTGTTCGAGGCGTGCTTTGTACGGTTGAACCTATATAAGTACTCATACTGCTTTCAGCTTTGGTTGTTAAGTGCCCCTGCTGGTTTGATTAAGGTTGTTAAGTACTCTGCTGCTTTTACGATCTGTCGTGTTTCTTGATCATGTCTTCCTCCGGCCGCCAAATCAAACCAGCGCCCGGCGAGGCACTTCTTCCGCCTCCATGGTGGCTGCGCCTCGGCGCCGCGACGCCGCCTAACGTCTCCTAAATCGTTAACACCGACGTCCTCCGCGTGCTTTGGTGCGCTTGCCGCAGCGCCGCCCTCTTGCGTTGTCAACATGGTCAACTAACAATAGGAATCAACAGAAGTTCGTGGAGAGGATGACAGTAGGGGCCCACCATGTCAGCGTATGGAAAAATAAAATGCTTCCTCCTAGTGTTTTCCTGACATCTAGGACCCACAACATTGTGAGCGTATATAGTCAATAGACAAGAGAACAGCACAAGATCGGCCGACACCTAGGACGTAGCTGCTTGAGCAGTATTTTTTTTGTTATTGTTGAGACGGAGTAGGGTTTGAACTGGGCTGTGGCCCGTCTAGCCCAGGCTTATATTTTATGTTCACCATGTGACCAGCCCAGCTATTTTTTCTTTATGAAAATGAGCCCAGTTTATTTTTTTAAAGAATACCCAATCTAGGCCTACTTATTTTTCTACGCCCTGATGGGCTGCAACTCTTTCAAGACGCCTGCAAGTCTTGAAAGTAATATGAAATGGGTTGTAAATATAAAAACAGATGACAAATTGGCAATTACTTTAATTTTTTCACATTTTCGGATTCCTATTTCACTGGGCATTAACCTAATTTAAATATATCTTCAAAGTACTTTAAATATGGCTTGACATTTCGGTATTAAAAATAGTTTGGAACCCACGAAATATCACGAAATTGGCCGACCAACCAAAAAAGATCGCAATAAATTGCATAAGAAGTTGCAATGAGCTATATATAAATTATTAAAAAAGAGGACTGGTGCGACTAGTGGGCTGTTAAGTTGGCGCGTATGAAAGATTTTTTAGTTATTATATCGTCGACAAGCGATTCTAGCGAGACGTAGCCGTTGGATGTCAATCCAACGGCCGTCGTCTTCTTCAATCTCGATCTTCTTGCTCCGGCCGCCAAAGCGGCCCGGCGGGACCGCTACTCCGCCTCCGTGGCGGCTATCTTGCCGTCAGAGCCTCGGCGCCCCTACTACTCCAACCATTGGTCGGGGCATCCTCTACTCACCCACCCCTGTTATTCTCGGCGGCGGCGGCCTCACACCGCAGCCGAACCGGTGAACCCTCGTACTCCTCTCTGCGTGGGCTTCCACTGCCGCGCCTTCCCCGACTCCGCGTCGTCCCCTTCCTAGGCCTCGCCGTCGTCCACCGCCGTGGTGCTCTCGACGAGGCATGGTCAATGTGGTCAACGACCGACTTCCATTGGAAGAGTCCTGTACGTGGAGAGGCTGACAGCTGGGTCCACGGTAGCCACAAGAAAGTGCCTCCTTATTACGTGGAAAATAATTATTCCTCCACCTGATAGCAGGGACCCACCGGACGGGCCACTAGTATTTTGCGAAAAAATGTGTCCCCCTGACTGCTGGGACCCACCGGAAGGGCCACCATATTTCGTTAAAAAAACGTTCCCCCGCTATCAGCTCGGACCCACCAGAAGTGCCTCCTTATTACGCACAAAAAATGAATACCCCGTGCTAGCTGGGACCCACCTTGGTGGGAGGATGACTTGTGGGCCTACTAAGTTGACTGGGACTGAGGCCTTTGTCAACCTTAGTCAATATGAACGATTCTAGCTCCAGTGACCGTACGATGTCCATCCAACGGCCGTAGTGCTTCTTTAACCTCTGGTCTTCTTGCTCCAGCCGCCCAAAGCAGCGCCGGTCATGCCGCATGCTCCTGCCTCCTGTGGCCGGTTGTGATGTTGCGGAGGCCTCACCGCCCCCTACTACTCCCACCACTGGCCAGGCCATCCCTCTACTCACCCACACCCCCTGTTATTCTGCGGCGACGGCAACCTCACACCGCAGCCAAACCAGTGAACCCTCACACTCCTCTACGCATGGGCATCCACTGTCGTGTCTTCCCCGGCTCCACATCGTCCCCTTCCTAGGCCTCGCCGTCATCCACCGCCCTGGTGCTCTCGGCGCGGCGTGGTCAGCGTGGTCGAGCGACTTCCATCGGACATGGGCGTATGTGGAGAGGTGACAGTGGGTCCACTTGCCGCAGACATGGAAGTGCCTCCTTATTATCACGGAAAATAATGATTCCTCCACGGCGGTAGGGACCCACGGATGGGCCATTGTATTCATGAAAAAACATTTCCCCCCTGACTGCTGGGACCCACCACGTACACCTTTGCACGCAAGGAAGTGCGTCCGAAAAAAACGATTCGCCACCCAGACTGCTGGGACCCACCAGCTACGTCTTCGCACGCAAGGAAGAGCCTGCCAGTCGGGACCCACCTGGTCGAAGTGTACGTAGCATTGTCATTCTGGTCGCGAACGTGTACGTACATACTGGTGGATGTAGAGGCGTGCACGTATCGTAGTAGAGGCGCGCACGTAGCATGTACACGTATGTACAACGACCACTATGCAAGAAAGAAAATACGGCCACTTACGTACATACGGGCGGGGTCTCGAACGCCTACTCACGCATACGTATGGTCGTGGCTTGTGTACATGGCTGGGTTGGAACGGAGAAACAGCGTCGTCGTCGTGTTCATGGGGAGCCATCCGGCTGGGTCGGAACAGAATGTGTCGCCGTGTTCGCCGGGAGGCTTGGGCGAAGCAGCGATGGAAGCGAGGCTGGCATACCGCGAAACGGAGAAGCGACCTTGTGTTCGACCGGCCACGTTCGAAACAGGATCCTATTCATCGGGAGGGGTCTAGCATATCGCAAAATGGAGGAAACAGACTTGTGTTGGACCTCCTACGATCGAAACAGGGTCCCGTTGATTGGGAGGGGTGTGGCGTATCGCAAAACGGACGAAACAGACTTGTGTTGGAGCGCTATGGTCAAAACGGGGGTCTTGTTCATCGGGAGGGGTGTGGCGTACCGCAAAACGGGACTCCACGGGATACTATTCATCTCCACCGTCGACCTCCTCCAGCCTCCACGGGCTACGGTTCATCCACCGTCGACCTCCTCCAGCCTCCACCTGCGACTGTTCATCCACGGGCTCCTGTTCATCCAGCCTCCACCGCGTGCTACTCCACTGGCTACTGTTCAACCACCCCTCTCCATGGGCTCCTGTTCAACCACCCCTCCATGGGCTATTGTTCATCCACCCCTCCACCATCTACTGTTCATCCAGCCCTCCACGGGGTCGTCCTGTTCATCCAGCCCTCCACGGGGTCCTGTTCATCCAGCCCCAACCGGCTCGATCAATCGGGGTCCTGTTCATCCAGAGGCAACACCACGGTGTCCTGTTCATCCACCCCCACCGCTCACTATTCATCCACCCCCATAGCGCTCCTTTGTTCATACAAACCCCCGCAGCGCTCATTTGTTCATCCAGAGGCAGCATCGATCGGCTTCAGTTAGCAGTAGTAGTGAAGCAATCGCTCGATTGCTCGGGTTCAGTAAGGCATAGCATGCAATGCAATCGCTCGGGTTTAGTTAGGTGATGCCTCGCTCGGGTTCAGTTAGAGCCCAACGCCTCGCACACATGCGCGTACGTGTACGAGAGAAACGTGCATCGCACGGCCCCCGACCACCCACCGTAACCGGGAACTCCCAGAAATTTTCCTCGCCCTCGCTTCTACCATGTTTTTTCCATCATGGACGGCCCAAAGAATGTCATGCAGCTGCGTCTCCGGCCTGCCCAGGACGAAAAGCCCATTTTCTGTCATGATTTTTTGTCATAAAAGTAGGAGCCCACCACATCTATGATGATACCGGGTTTTGTCACAATTATCGTCATAGAAGTGTCATAAGTATGACAGAAAAAAAAATTGTTCAGCCCAAAATGTCATGGATGTGCCTTTTTTTGGTAGTGCCTCTTCAAGGAAACCCAACAACTCCAACGCGGGTAGCAGAAGAATTGATGGCGCTGTTGCTGGGGAGACATCACCTAATAATCTTGTGCCTTCACACAAATACACTGCTTCTGCTTGTTTTATATTCCTTGTCATTTGCCTTTTTATTTGCCTTCTTCTTTTATTTGCCAAAAATCTTAAAATACCAAAATACTTGTGTTACTATCTTTGCTCAAATTTCTATCATGTCCAATTCAAAATTACTAAGCTTTGTGATTTCTCAGGTACTAAAAACAATGATTTCATTAGTACTCCTATTGCTCCTCCCACCATTAGTGCGGGGTCTTATGATATTAAAGCTGCCATGCTAAATCTATTAAAGAACAACTTTCTAGTACTCCTAATGAAGATGCGGCGTCCCATCTTAATACTTTTATTGAATTATGTGATATGAAAAATGAAAGATGTGAATAATGATATTTTTAGCCTGAAATTATTTCCTTTATCTTTAAGAGATAAAGCTAAAGCGTGATTTTTCATCTTTACCAAAAAATAGTATTGATTCATGGGCTAAGTGTAAAGATGCCTTTATTACCAAGTATTTTCCTCGTGGTAAAATGATATCTTTGAGAAACCAAATTATGAATTTTAAACAACATGACCAAGAACATGTTGCACAATCATGGGAAAGAATAAAATTGATGCTTAAAAATTGCCCCACACATGGGATGAGTCTTTGGATGATAGTGCAAAACCTTTATGCTGGTCTAAATTTTGTTTCAAGAAGCCTTCTAGACTCAGTTGCAGGTGTCACGTTCATGGGGATAACACTTGGAGAATCTATGGATCATCTTGATAACATGATGACAAATTGTTTTCAGTGGTACACCAAGCGCGCTTCTACCAGTGAGAAGGTAAACATTGTCGAGGAGATGTCCTCTCTAAGTGGTAAGATTGGTGCTATCATGTCTATGCTTGTTACTGAATGTGCTCCATTGATCCAAATAATACTCCTTTATCTACTTTAACTGAGCAAAATAATGATGCTATTGTTGTGAATTTTTTTGAGAAGCAATTTCAACAATAATGCTTATAGAGGAAATTTCAACAATAATCCTAGACCTACCCGGTAATCCCTCTAATAATTATAGTAATCCTCATGATAATTCTTGTGATAAAAGATTGCTGAGCTTGAAAAGTCCACTAAGAATTTTATGCATGCTCAATATGAACAAAATGAAGCTTTTTCTAAGGGGGTTAAGGAACATTCCTCTATGCTTAAAGTGATTAGTCAATCTTCAACAAGTCATGCAAACGACATTTTGGGTAAAATGTCCAATAAGCAAACTATGCTAGTTACTAAAATGGCCATCAAACTGGAATCAATTTTTGTTAATAATAATGATGAAGAAGTTAAAACTACTAGTGTATCAACTATTGAATCTCTATTTAGAAATATTAAGGTTGATAATTATGGGATTGAAGAATATTCAACGTTAGTTAAGGGGCATCCCAATTGTTCGGAGGGTGATGAGGCATCCCAATTGTTCGGAGGGTGATGATCTTGATAAAAGTGGATTTGAAGAGGTAAAACTTTATATAGTGATACTTCCACTATTTTGCATTACAAGGATTTTAATTATGATAGTTGTTCGCTTACGAAATGTATTTCCTTACTTCAATCCATGATTAATTCAGCCAATGCTTACAAACAAAAGAAAGTTTTTACTAAACATATTGTAGAACCTCTTATTAAAACCCATGAAGAAAAACTTGAGCTAGATGTTTCTATTCTTAGAAATTGCATGATAAGTGGGAACCTACTATTAAGTTGAAAATAAATAATTATGAGTGTAATGCATTGTGTGATCAAACACTACTGCAGGATGGTGCTAACGCGACACTACGATCAGAGACCCTTCGAGAAACTGTGTGCGATGCAATAATCACAAACGGTGGTGTCAGAGAACCGTCAAAAATGTCCAAAACATTTGCGATGACCGATGCATCAAACACGGTTCTGATTATAGTTGCGTGTGCGATGCAGGGCATACGGTTGATCCAGCAGAACTGTTTGCAATGAGGAAGAACAACAGAAACGGGCAGCCATATCAATGTGTGTGCGATATACGGCATACACTTCCCTTCGATGAACTGTGTGCTATTACTGAATTCTAGGATCGAAAGTATGTCTAGAGGGGGGGGTGATTAGACTACTTGACCAAATAAAAATCTAGCCTTTTCCCAATTTTAGTTCTTGGCAGATTTTAGCAACTTAGCACAAGTCAAGCAATCAACCTACACATGCAATTCTAAGAGTATAGCAGCGGAATGTAAAACAATTGCATATGAAGTTAAAGGGAGGAGTTTGAGGGAGCAAACTCAATGTTGACACGGAGGTTTTTTAGACGTGATTCCGGTAGGTGGTGCTATCGTACATCCACGTTGATGGAGACTTCAACCCACGAAGGGTAACGGTTGCGCGAGTCCACGAAGGGCTCCACCCACGAAGGGTCCACTAAGAAGCAACCTTGTCTATCCCACCATGGCTGTCGCCCACGAAGGACTTCCCTCACTAGGGTAGATCTTCACGAAGTAGGCGATCTCCTTGCCCTTACAAACTCCTTGGTTAAACTCCACAATCTTGTTGGAGGCTCCCAAGTGACACCTAGCCAATATAGGAGACATCACTCTCCAAGAAGTAACAAATGGTGTGTTGATGATGAACTCCTTGCTCTTGTGCTTCAAATGATAGTCTCCCCAACACTTAACTCTCTCTCACATAATTTGGATTTGGTGGAAAGAAGATTTGAGTGGAAAGCAACTTGGGGAAGGCTAGAGATCAAGATTTATGTGGTAGGAATGGAATATCTTGATCTCAACACAAGTGTAGGTGGTTCTCTCTCAGAAAATGTATGTTGGAAGTGTAGGCATGTTCTGATGGCTCTCTCCACAAATGAAGAGTGGGTGGAGGGGTATATATAGCCTCCACACAAAATTAACCGTTACACACAACTTACCAAACTCGGTGGGACCGAATCGTGAAACTCGGTCGGACCGATTTAGCAAATAATGTGACCGTTAGGATTTTCGGTGGGACCGACATGTCAACTCGGTGGACCGACATGGTTAGGGTTAGGGCATAACGTAATCTCGGTGAGACCGATTACACAAACTCGATGAGACCGATTTTGGTAATAGACACACAGAGGGTTGGTCAGGCAAACTCGATGGGACCGATTCGCTCATCTCAGTTGGACCGAAACGTTACAAAAGGGAAATAGTGAGTTTGCATTGCAACTTCGGTGGGACCGATCGCTCATCTCAGTTTGACTGAAATGTTACAAAGGGAAACAAAGAGATTGCAATCCCATCTCGATGAGACTGAGATCCCTATCGGTGAGACCGAAAAGACTAGGGTTTGTGGCAATGGCTATGACAACTGAACTCGGTGGCGCCGGATAGACAGTTTCGGTGGAGCCGAGTTTGACTTTTGGTTTGGGACGTATGTGGATGCGATAAAGTAGTTGAGGGCTTTGGAGCATATCACTAAGCACTTTGAGTAAGAAACTCATTAAGGAACACCTCATCCCTCCTTGATAGTATTGGCTTTTCTTATAGACTCAATGTGATCTTGGATCACTAAAATGGAAAACGTAGAGTCTTGTGCTTTGAGCTTGAGCCAATCCTTTTGTCCTTAGAACTTTGAGGGATCCACTTTTCTCATCCATGCCATGCCAATCATTGAGCTTTCCTGAAATATTTATCTTGAAATAGCATTAGCTCAATGAGCTATATGTCGTTAGGAATTACCAAAACCACCCAGGGATAGTTGCACTTTCAATCGCCCCCCCTTTTGGTAATTGATGACAACATATTGATCAAAGCTTCGACATATGATAATAAGATTGAAAAACATCATCGCTTTGGGAAGTATGTGATAAGTAAGAGCTCCCCCTAAATTTGTGCACTATTAAAAATTTGCTTTGGACTGCAAATGCACAATGTGTTAGGACCATGGGTTACTCTTTTATGTCACATACATCTTGGTGGAGCACTCAAAATGATATTAATTGAACACATGCACTCATCACCAAGCAAAGTGAATGATCATATAAGGATATAAGAGATAATATCATCCAACAAGCATTAAGGTAGCATATGATCAAACACATGATCATCCAAGTATCTCACAAAAGGCAATGTATCAAGCAAGCACACAAATAAAGAAGTTCAACCACCAAAAGAGAGATCAAAAGCAACACTATCTCTCGAAGCCTATTATCTATAAATTTTTCTCCCCCTTTGGCAACAAGTTACCAAAAAGTTCAAAAATGCATAGTGCTAAACGACTCTCAGGCTTGGTCTTCATGATGTGGTGTAGAGATGACTCCATGGACAAAAGCATCAGTTGATGTAGCTGGAGCTGGTGGAGTGGCTACTGGAGCTGGTGGCACTGAAGCTGTGGCAGCTGGTGCAGAAGATGTAGCTCTAGTATCTGGAACAGACACTGCAGCAGATCTCTGTCCCCTGGGCACTCTAGCAAATGCATTTGTAGTAGACTTGCCCTTCTTCTCCTCCACATCCTCCTGAAGTTGCTCAACTACAGTTTGGATCTCAGTGACATTCACATCAAGAGCATTAAATTTCTGCTCAATGATTCTCTCCAAACTCTCCTGGTTTTGAGTCAGGGTGGCCAAGCCCTTCTCAATCCTCAAGGTGGAGGCAATCAAATAGCCAAGCTGATCTTGCTTGCTCTTCAGAAACACTTGAGATGCCTCTTTAGCAGTTGGCATCTTTGCAGCTTTCTCTTCCCTTGCCTTCTCTCTCTTCTCATGTGCTTGTACAGATGATGGTTCCTCCTCATTCATCTCAACTGTGTTATCTTCAGATTCAGGGTATAAGGGTAGATGCTCCTTATCCAAAAGGTAAGTGCATGTGCCCATCTTTGAGTTGATGAGCTCATGAATGTGTGGAACATACCCACAACTTCTCTTCTGATCAGTTGTTGTTCTCTTGATTGTTTCCACAATCAGGCTCATGACTTTGAATTTTTTAGGTATATCAAACAAATGCAGCAAGTTGATAGCATGACCTCTGATCATCTTGTGATCTCCAGACTTGGGTAGCATTGTGTGCCTAAGGATCCAGTTGATTGTAGGCAGACCAGACAACAACAAGTGTACAGATCCAAGCTTGTGAGTTTCCAAAGCTTTATCTGGCATCTCTCTATACATGTGTGCCATAGAATTGTGGTCTTTCTTCTTCTCTGCATATACATCCAAGTCATCTTCAGATTCTTTTGGAGCATTGATCAACTCAGCCCATTCTTCAACTATGGATTGGTACCTAGTACCTCCAGACATCCAGATGATCTTCCCATCTGGGTAGAAGTGAGTTGTGGAGTAAAACTACATGATGAGCTCATCATTCCACTTGGTAAGCTTCTGGGCAACAAAGTCATCAACTCCACATGATTTGAAGCTGTCATATACTCCTGGATAGTGAGCTTCATTCTTCTTGATGTAGTCCCAGTTGATCCATCTCATGTCACATACAATGGTCTTCTTGTCAAGCAAAATTGTCTCATAAAATCTTGTTGCTCCTTTGTGTGAAATCTGTAGTCAACTGCTATCCTTATCCTCATAGCATATGGATCTGACTGTCTCCACAATCTCAGTCCAACATCCTTTCTGATATGCATGTCTTCAGCTACTGGATGAGCATCATTGTGGTCAGGAATCTTGGGCTTCAACTTCCTCAAAACAAGAGAATCATCATCTTCTTCAGCAGCTTCAGGCACTCGGGCCTTGTTCTTCTCTGATGCAGGTATACTTCTGTTCCTCTTGGGTTTTGGCTTTGGAGCTGGAGCAGCAGCCTTGGGAGCAGCTTTGGGCTTAGATGGAGCAGCCCCTGACTTGATTGCATCTCCCATGAGCTTCTGAGCTTTGGGTGCTGGTGTAGGATCCTCTTCCTCTTCTTATTCCTCATCAGAATCTTTCCTCATAGAGGGCTTGTCAAGGACTTTGGCAGTAGTTGTTATCACCCTCTTCTTCTTCTTATCTTGTCCAGCAGCTTCTTCATCAGACTCAATGATGAACTTCATAGTTTCACCTATGCAACCTTCCTAGGTTTGGATGTGGGCACTCTCCTGCCTAGTGCCTTCTTGTTCATGCCTGGCTTTGTGGTAGCAGCTGTGCCATGCTCCTTTTTCAGCACCTTCTTCTTAGAAGTGGCATCATCTTCAACAGCAATGTAATCCTCATCTTCAGAATCTGAGGTTTTCTTCTTCCTTGTCCTGGTGGTTGCTTTTGGCAAATTGCTGGGTGTGCTCCTGCTGCCCTCATCATAACTGCTTGAGGGACTAGTGCTCTCACTCATCCGAGCTTGTTCCTCTGACTTGTTCTGGCTATCACTTTGATCAGACATTTTCAGGCAAACTCACTGACAGCAGACCCTGTGAATAGATGTAGATGAGGTAGAGTAGATGAGCATCACAAAGTACACAGGTTTTTGCAAAACAATTGAGTCAAAAACTTAGCTTTAGTTTTCCATAGAAAGCATTTCGGAGCTACCGATTTGTAATCTCGGTGATGTCGAAGCAGCTTTTGGAACCTAAACTAGTGAACTCGGTCAGACCAAGTCACAGTTCGCTGGCACCGAGACTGCTAGGGTTTCACAAGGAATCGATCTCGGTCACACCGATTTGCAATTCTCGGTCAGACCGAAAATCACATGTGCAATGGCCTAAGCCAAATCGGTGAGACCGATTTCTACAACTCGGTCGGTCCGAGATGAGTTCGGCGGAAACCTAACCCTCAATTTTCAAATCAAATCTAATCTACGGAATGCTTTCGCTGGATAGAATGATTTCAAACGTGGCAAGAATCATGGCAAAGCAATGTGCTAGGAATCAGAGTTAAAAGCACAAAGTTTCAAGTTCATACCCTAGTTCGACGGTGAACTTGCTATGGCGGCAACGGCGGGGCAGAATGCCATTGACGGCGGTGGAGACCAGCGGCGGGAGGTCGCTGGCGGCGAAGAGGACGATCCGGATACCCGAAGAGGCAGAGCAGGCTATGCATGTGCGAAGGGTTTCGAAAAAATTCCAAATTGGACCTGTGAGTATATATAGCCTGACCCTGTCGGTGTGACCGAGTGGAACAACTCGGGGGCACCGAGATGCAAAACTGCAAGCAGTTACTGCAACTTGGCGTGACCGAAAAGTTCTAATTGGTTGCACTGAGGTTGAAAACCTAGATCAAATTAGTGATCTCGGTATAACCGAAAAGGGTGAATCGGTCAGACCGAAATGCACAAAGAGGTTTTGGAGGTTTAAGTCTATGACGAATTGGGGACTCCGAGTGCTCCTCACACAGAGTGGTTCGAATCTGACTTGATCAAACTTTGTGATGTAGCATTAATAGAGTTTGAGATGAGAAAAGCATAGATAGCTAGAGAAGGTTCTTAGGCATTCTTGTCCATCCACTTGGCAAAAGAAAAGAAACCAAACAATGAAAATAACAAGTGGATGTCCTCGAATGAGTAAAATATACAACCAACATGCTCACACAATAAAATGGCAAATGAAATATGTGGCAAAGCATGCACAACCAATTCTAGCATCTATCAACCAATTGGTGATGACTAGGTCATCTATATATGAGTATATTGACTTAGGAGTCAAATGAGAACAGTTGATCATAGGTCATACTCATCGTTTAAGCACAAGTGGGGTTACCACTTTTACATAAAGCATTGTTGTGTTCACACCATTAGAGTTGCTTTAGCTCAAATCTTAGAGTAAATCTCCCCTAGATGTGAGATCCCCCTAAGAGGGATGAACTAACCTTGGGTTTTGTCGATGATGACTTCATGTAGGTGTTGAAGATGTGGATGCTCAATGTTGATGTAGATCATTTGGAGCAATCCATTGGAGTGAGTTGCACTTTCAATACCTACACGGGTTAGTCCCACAAGGAACAAACAAGGATATCCATAGACATAGAGTGATGCATACACAAGATGATGTCCATGAAAGCCTTAGGTTACCTTGTCCCTTGTCTTACCAACAAGAGGGTTTGTGACTCCTTGAACTAGTACAAGATGTGGAAGTTGATTGCACTTGTCCTTTCCAAAATGATATGAGTGAACTATGTTGGCGGAGTCACCCTCAAGAACTCTCTAGTTCTTCTTCTTTGGGATCCACATCATCTTGATGGGAATCCTTGGAGTTGTAGTTGTAGTTGTACTTGTTGAAGTAGAACTTGATGTAGTCTTGGGAACCCACTTGACGAAGGCCTTAGGAGCTTCTTCAAATGCATCAATCTCCTCTTGAAGCTTGTCCTTGCCTTTTTGCATGTGGTCTTGTGGTGGAAGATCATCTTGAGCTTGTGTTCCCTTGAAAGAAGTAGGATCATACTTCTCTTGTTGAGGAAAAAACTTTGTCTTGGGGTATTGATCTTATTCCCACTCAACTCCATTGGCATTGAACTTTCGTTCAAAACCAACACCTTGATTCTTCCGGTGCCTTCCTTGCTTGCGTACAATTTCCTTGAATTGCTTACTTCCGGCAAGGCTCTTGTAAACACCTTTCTCTATAATTCCCTTCAATAAGCTATTTTCTTGCTCAAGTGTAACTTGGCTAAGAGAATCATTAGTGGAATCAAGAGAACTACTAGAAGCAACAACATTGGATTTAGCATGATTATTGTTACTACTAGAAGAAGAATCTTTCTTGTTCTTGTTACTAGACTTGACTTGTGGCATGTGAGTAGATAAGAGTAAACGCTTGGCAATGTAAGAACTTTTCTTGCGAAGATCATCATTGATTGCCTTTAAAAACTCATGCTCTTGCTCAAGGTTGAGCTTTTCAAAGCGTAACTTCTCATGAGTATTCAAAAGTTCTCGATGATCTTCCAACATAGTTTCATGAGCTAACTTAAGAGTGTTTAGTTCTTTAGTTAGGCGCTCAATTTTCTCCTTATCATTGTCATTTGTTTTATCTTGATTAGCATGATTATTTGACGTTTCATCATAGTATTCATCACTAGAGTTGTCAACAAGTAAATCATCATCACCTAACAAGTCATCTTCATCACTATTGAAATCAACATACTTGGGGTGTGATACCTTTGGGCCTTTAGCCATGAAGCATCTTCCAATTCCTTCATTTGGTGAGTCAAATATGTCGTAGGAGTTGGTTGACACAAGTACTGGATCGGCAACACCTTCATCTTGAGTATATTCGGAGTCGGAGTGATAGCTTCTCTCGGAGTGATTGTCGGAGTCGGAGCTGGATACCCATTCACCAACATGAGCTTGATGTCTTTGTTTTGTGTAGCTCCTTGATGACTTGTACAGACTGAATTGAGTGGACAGACATTAACATAGACCGTTCCCAGGACTGACCACACACCAAAAGCGGCAGTACTAATAAACAATACAGGGTTCACAAACACAAATCAAGTACTGAACAATAGTACTTACTACAGACAAGCAAAGTTGCACTAACTAAACTCTGCAGACTATTTCTTGCCACCGACCTATGGGATGAACCCCGCATAACTGACTAGGCCATGGACTTCGTGTGAGATGTCTACATGCACCATCACCATCTTGTCAACCTTGGAGAACCTAACAGAGTGGTCTTTCCACTCATAAACATGATGATGAAGACAGGCCGCATCAGATTTGTTGGGAAGCTTTACAAGAACCACACCCTTCGTAATCGAAGGCACAGCCAGGAAATTGTTGTGGTCAAGTACAGCCTCGAGAACACGCTGACAACAATGCTACAGAAAACACTAGTTCAGGACACGTGGCGACAAGGACACAAAGAGCTGGATAGTTCAAAGATGAGAACTCATCATCGGGTCTTCCAGTTCACACGGCATGACTTTGGGAACTTCATCTCCACCGCGGACTGGTTCTAATTCAAGCGAAACCATATTTCATTACTACCTCCGTTCAGAAATATAAGATGATTTGTCGATATTATACTCCATATATGACTACATATCGCACGAAATGAGTGAACAAAGACACTAGAACATGTCTTCAAAGGCATGAGAGCGAGAGGATTACATGCAATATCCATAACACAAGTTCTTGAGGCAAATATACCCTCTTAAAAGGTAGCATTGATGTTCATAAAGTACTCCCTCCGTCCCAAAATTCTTGTCTTAGATTTGTCTAGATACGGATGTATCAAGTCACATTTTAGTATTAGATACATCCGTATCTAGACAAATCTAAGACAAGAAATTTGGGATAGAGGGAGTAGTTGAAAGTAATCTATAAGAAATCAGTGTCAACCTCTCGCATGTTTTGGTCAAAAGTGGAATTTAGAACCGTCATTTGGCACACTAAAATCACATGCAAGATCACCTAGAAAGTTGTACTACCAGTACTAGTACTGCGTGTTAGATGAAAAAACACGATCAAGATCGAGAAAAAGATCGTCAACAAGAGACATTACCTAGACTTGCTTAATGAGGGATCCCGGAGAGGGGGGCTTGGACAGGGCGATGGCTTTGAGCTTGTCTGCGGTAATCTCGGCGGGGTGCTTGCGCTTCTTCGTACCATGAGCCTCGACGGTTTTGGCCAGAGCCATAGACATCCCGTCGGCCGGTGCTCCGGCGTCCATCCAAGAGAGGAAGCTGTTAGAGAAGAGTGAAAGGAGGAACGAGATGAGGGAGAAGCGAAGCGAGTGGGGATTTTCTTCAAGAGAGGAAGCTGAGAGAGAAGAATGAAATGATGGTTGCTTCGTCCGTCCAACTTACTGCTGGAAAGGAGGGGGCTTTGTGATTTGACGGCTCATTGGGCATTACTGCAGCGGTTTGATCGGGGTAGTCTACCGTCTCTACTACGGAGTAATTTAGTGCATGGCTGGTGGACCCTGGTGCTGGCTGTCCCACACATCGGCGAAAGTGACTAATTTAGTGCATGGCTGGAGGAGGATCCGCACGGTAGAGTGTGTCCACTGTTTTTCGTTCTGAAGAAAAAAATGATTACAACAAGCGTTTCCACTCTTACGACGGAGGAGTGCGAAACACGGCAGCCACTTGAACATACACAGTGCTCCTACTACTAGGCATGTGCAGTGGTTCATACGTCAGTACTACACAATCTTGTTGCTGTGTTGTGCGCATGTCAACTACTCCTATATGTAACATAGTACCGCTTTCTCGACTGTCCGGTCGAGAATGAACGGTGAGATCGATGTTAACAGAACTAGGTCCACAGCGCACGGAGAGTACGGTGCTACAGTACTCCACGAAACATGAACCATATGAAGCACATCCTATAGTGTTAGACAGGGTGTATGAAGGGTGCACGGGATGGGAGCAAAAGTTCCCTTCTCGACCCACTTTTGGGTGTTTGGCAGAGTGCATGAAGGGTGCATGAGTCCACACTAGTAGGTTGACAAAAATACACGAAGAGGAAACAACTATATTGAGATGAGAATGCAACCAAACACACCCACACGCTTTGTGCTACAGTGACTGATCAGCACCGTCTGAGTTTGATCCAACGGTCATGTTGCGCCGAGACATGTACATGCCCATGCAGAGGGCGCCTAAACACCACCGAAGTCCCTCTGCTTCTTGAGGCGCACGATGTTGGTGATGTAGGGTGCAAACGCCCGCAGAGCCCGCTCCCGGTCGACGGGAGCCAGCTCGTCAAAGACGGCGTCCAATGGCACGAATGGATTCCGGTGACGGAGCCCTGAAAGGATTCGCCCGGCAACGGCGACAGCAGCGCACAACCCCTCCTTGCCAGCTCAGCCCCCACCATCGCGCGGAGACGGCTCAGCTCCTCGGAAATACAGGTGAAGAAGGAGACCAGGTCAGGAAGCCGCAGCTCGTTGAAGTCGACCGGGTGGTCGAACGGGTTTAGCCCGATGGCCGGCATCATCGCGTTGGCATGACGGTAGGCATCGCGCAGCCGCAACGCGTGCGTGGCAACTTGGTTCACCAAGTGGCTGAGGCGATCCTGGACCTCGTCATGATCGACCCGCTCGCACTCCAGCCGGCGCCCCTGATGGCCTATCGTATCTCCCGCTTTCTGTAGCAACGCCGCCAACGCCTCGAGCATCTTTTGGGTGGACGCCTGCCGCTTTTGAAGCTCCGTGAACTCCCGCACATAACGGAGGAGCATCGCACTCCTCTCCTCCTTGAGCTCACGGAGCTCCACGTCCTTGGCCCTGAGCTCCGCATCCTTGGCATGGAGCTCCTGTGTCAGGCGCCTCACCTCGGACTCCGTGATCTGCTGCGCCGCCATGGCACCTGGTAGAAGCAATGGGGAGAGGAAGCAAAGGGGGCGAAACGGCTGAAAGGCAATGCATTCTATGGGAAGGCGGAGGGAGCCAGCCGAGGAGCGGGGAATCTTTTGGTTTTCACCATGGTAAAACACCAGTCGACGACTTCTCACATCAGGGAGCAGTGGGGTTTTACAGGTGGAGTCATCGTGACTAATTGCTACTGCGCCTGCTCCTGTCAATCAAAAAATTTGAAATCCTGCGGCGCCTGCTCCCGTCAATCAAAAATTTTAAAATCCTGCCGCACCCAAACACCAGAGCAACACCGCGGTGGATATTTAAATTTACCTACCGGCAAGTAGACAAAAAAAGGGGTGAAAAAACAAATGTGGTGGCAGCCTAGCTAATCGGTCGAACTAGCTCAACTAGCTAGCCACCGTGCTTCATTGATGTACTCGGCGGGAAAGGTGGTCTTTCATGATTTGACGACTCATTTACTTGCTTCGGTGCTACGACCGAGGAGGACCCAGAAAACGCGCGGTAGGGCGTCCCATGTCAGGAAGAATATATGCGTGCACCACCCGGGAGGACCCCTAAACCGCGCGGTAGGGTGTGCCACGTCTCGGCACGGAGGAAAAAATGTGCGTGTAAAAATATACTGTATCAGACGTAGTACCTATGGTTCGACCTCGGGACCTAGCCAGTCGGTCGAAAACACCCCACTAGCCACACAGCTTCATCATGCAAACGTGGCACGGTTAGCTCCGTCTCGACCAGCCGCAACGTCTCTTGTTCTAGGCGATTCTTCTATTTTCCAAGCTTTTTTTAGTTGTAATAACACCACGGCAAGCTAGCGCTGCTCTTCATGTGTGCTCGTGCAAAGGTTAGATGATGGAGAGAAGAGAGATTGAGATCGCAGACCTGGGACCACCCGTAAGTGAGACAACGGTCATGCACGTGTTGACGAGGCACTCCCTCTACTCTACTCAATGCAAGTACTGTATAAAATCATGGGACAAAGCCAACAACCGTTTGTTTTTTCAGGCTATTGACTTACGCTTTGTAGTCCATGTTGCCAGTTCGAATCTCGTCTTTCAGATTTGTTAGTTTTAGGTCCAAATTTGATTAATGACAAGTGGGACCCCCGTGTGTTGTTCCGATATTTCAGTGTAGGATGTTTTTTTTGAACAAACACTTTGCGCGGTTAGACAAGTAACGGCACGAGTTACACGTATTTTGCAAGTTTACGAACAAAAATGACAGCGGCATAGAATATCACATCCACCCGCAGCTTAGATACTATGGTGATACGAGTTTTTACACCGTTGGAAGTGAGATCCAATGGCTTGGGAGTAGCCTTTGTAATTATGCGCAATTTTCAAACTCTCCAAAGTTTTTTTTGCAAATAAAACATTCAGGCCTCGTGTGTGCCGCTGCATCTTCGATCCAACGGCTCCCTGGTGCTAATATTAGGTGCTCCCCGTAGCTTAATTACCCGCTACGGTGATATGAGCATCTAGGTCGTACGATCAGTGATCAGATGGCACATGCATAGTACTTGTACTTTCTGCGCATTTCCCAAACTCTATCAGCCGTATATTGCAAAAAATTCAAACCTCCTACTGTGGGCTGTTAGATCTCAGTGAACTCGTATCACCATAGAATCTACGGTGCGGGATCACCTCATACTCTCCCGTTCGAGAAAACATGTGCTATCGCAGCTTGGATGCTACGGTGATACGAGCTTGGAGGTCGTTTGATCAGAGATCAATGGCATCTGGCGATCTTTGTGCTTATGGCGGTGGCGAACTCTTTTGGGGCTTTTACGCAAAAACCATTGAGCCACCGAGGAGGTGTTGGGTCACAAATCCAACGCCTCCGAAGAGCTTGCATCACCAAAGCATCTAAGGTGTGGTGGCACATGATATTCTTACATACAGGAGAATATGATGTCCTTCTTCATCTTAGATGCTACGGTGATCTGACTTGAGGTCGTTGGATATGGGATCAAAGGGCATCTAAGTAGTTTTTGTACAAATTGTGTGCAATTCTCAAACTCATCAAGATTTCCTGCAAAAAAATTAAGACACTTCATGTGAGCTGCTATATCTCAGATCTACAAGGTCCAAGCAACTCGTATTGGCATATAGCATGTAAGGTATGGGGGCACATGATATTCTCCCGGGGAGGAGGGGTGGGGGTGCACAACCAATCGGTGGTTGGGAGGGTGGGAACGAATATAATCTAAACAACCCTAAACAGAGCTCCACAGTTTTATCTAAGGTCGAGGGGTTGACCCACGACAATCATAGCTCCGCCTAAACACAACATTTGCATGTACTGTAGTACTAGACTTAATATTCATGCTTCAGTTTCATGTTCATTTTAAATATTGAACTGAGGACCATGGATGTCTTACATTTTACTCCCTTCGTTCCTAAATATTAGTCTTTTTAGAGGCTTCAAATGGACTGGCACATACGGATGTATATGTACATATTTTAGAGTCTTGATTCACTCATTTTGCTCCGTATGTAGTCACTTGTTGAACTCTCTAAAAGACTAATATTTAGGAATAGAAGGAGTATTTTTGAACTCGTGTCATACATGCATGGGTTGGAAAAATAGATGCACTATACTTATTGGATTGTTGTTGTGTTCGTGTGTGTGTCTCTCTCTGTGTGTGTGTGTGTGTGTGTGTGGTCATATGCTTGATACATACAAAGTTTTCTCACCTCCATATTGTTCATCTTTTAAATTTGAATTTGCATTGGAAAACTTACTAGGGATACCATGAAATGTGAAATCCACGTTGAGATCACTATATCACAAATTCACTCTAATTCAACGACTCATCATAAATCAATTACCACGTTGAGATTAGTATTTGCAAGGAAAATACGGGTATTGTAATACACATAGATTCATTCGGCAATTTAAAATGTTCCTTTCGTATTCTCAAATGGTAGGAACCAACGGCGTACCAGCCAGACCTTGGCTCGTGTTGATCCTAAAAAATGGGCTCGTGTCCTTCGGTGGCGTGCATGGTACGCACATTAGGCAACCCCAACCAGTCGAGCCTCAGCGTTTCAAGTCGAAATATCTGGCGGCCAGAATTCCAGCCCTAGGAAATTCCCCTCATTTCCCCGGTCCATAATGAGTACCGATTGTCGGTGTACTAAGGTAGGGGTACCTCAGTACCCCAACTTGTGCACGGGCAGCTCCAGCTCCCCGCAGCTAGATCCATCAAATGCTTGCCGGAGACCATCTCCGCTCCACACCAAGCCGTTCAAGAACAAAATATGTAAGATAGAAGCTCAAGACCCGGCAAGAGGAGCTTGCCGGAAGGCCATTCGGGCTCAAGGCTACATTACTCCTGCAGATCCCCAGTAGAGGAGCTCGTCGGGAGGACTAGAAGATCATGTGGCAGAAGACACGCCTCGGCGCCTTGGCCTTCCAGCGAGGACCCGGGAGGCGGCAAGTCACGAGGCCCGACAAGCCCCGGTCCGCAAGATCAAGGCCCGACAAGGTGCTTGCCGGAGAGCTATGCTACGTGCCGACTCCAGCTCATCTGCCCACGCGTCGCCTCCGGCCTTCTCGAGAGACGTGGCGGGTGGCCGTGCTGCATGAAGAATGCGGTGGCACTCCACGGTGGTGGCTTCGCCGCCGTGTCGAAGAAGACGAATGGCGGGAGCTTTTGGGGGCGGCGACGGGCATTTAATGCCCTTGTCCCCCTCATCAAAAGTAGGTAGAAAGCACCGTAGTGACTGCTTTGTTCCGCCGTTCCAACTACCACCTCTTTTACGTTTTACCCCTCTACCTCACGTTGACACCGTCGGTGACCCCTTGCCCTATAAAAGGAGGCCCATGCACAACGTAGAGGGGGTTCGACCACTGGCTACACTCGCGAAGGGGTTCCGCGACCGCTACCCTCGCGAGGTTTCACACACCACTCCACCGTTTGCTCGCATTCTGGCGGGATCTAATACAACACAATGCAGCGGTAGGGTTTCTGCGACCATCGCGTCCGGTGGGTAAAATCCCGCGTGCATCGCCTCGATCGCTCTCCGCGCAGCCTCCGCCCCGTATCGAACACACGAAGGCCCCGACCCATAGGTGCCGCGCCACCCATCGGCGCGACATCTCTGGCGCACTGTAGGGGCGTCGAGGTTATCGGACCTGATCCGGCATTCGCGCCAGCGCTCTTCGTCAACCTCTCCGGTTTAAATCGGCGGCTTCGCCGACAAGCTGCGTCATGGCCTCAAGACGAGCTTGAGGGTCGCAGACCCATCTCCGTCCTCTCCGCCGCCACGGAGCCGACGGCGGAGGAGACGCCGAGAAAGGTGAACACCGCGAGCGCGCCGCGGTGCCACCAGATCGAGGGCAGGGCGGAGGACCACGCCGGCCTCCGTGAGATCCGCGTCAATCCAGCATATAACGGCCCAGCGGCGCCATACCGCGAGAAGGTGGTATCCGCCAGCTGGGGCGAGAGCAAGCAAGGGGTTCGCGGGACGCTCCGGACGGCTGTCCATGCATGAGTAAAGCGAAAGAGGTCGAGGCAGGATTCCGCTCCCCCTAACATTGTTAGGGACCCGAGTGTATCCGGCCCCTCGCACCTCTCGCTCCCGCTCCCCTCGGCTCCGACAGCGCCTATCCTCGAGCGTTACGATGTCGTCGAAAGACGCGCTCTCGAGCTCTAAGTCCGGCAGGGCGGCTCGGTGCTCCGTCCGACAAAGCGTACCTCCTCGGGCGCAATAAGCCCGGTGAGGACAGCTTTGGTGTTCGTCCGACAAGCGTGCCTCCCGGGCGCGCGCGCGCCGCCATGGACGCACCATTGAGCTCCACCAGCGCGCAAAGAAAAAAGAAAAGCTAAATCGCTCGAGCCTTCGTGCGAGCACTCTTTAATTTCATACTTTTATATGTTATACCCCTCGCGCATTCGTCACGTATGCGCGAAACTCTGTCTTGGAGGAGCACGCTTGTGGATGGTCGCACCTTACCTCGCTCAACACGCTCAGCGAGTTAAGAGTAAGCCGCGACCAGCCAAGCTCTCGTTCGTTCGAGCCTGCTCGGCAAGTTAAGTGCGTCGCGGCCGGACACGGCAAGGTTGCTTGCGAGGCGACACCACCAAGCGGGCTGCCGGCGTTCCGCACTCAAAGAAGCGTGTTGAGCACCGGCAAGTTACCTAGGAGCGTAGGGTGAAAACACACAAAGGATGTAGGGCAGAGGGTATAACGTGGCGAGACATGCCGTGAAACGTCGTCCGTATGAGAGACTTGGGCGCAAGAGGAGCCAAGTCGTGGCCCAGTTGCGTACTTGTTTTGTTTCCGAGTCCGCTCAACAAACACAAGTGTGCTGCAGCACCCTTATCTTGCTTCCGAGCCACGCTCAGCAAGTTAAGTGTATAGCCCGCCCGGCAAGGTTGCTTGCCGGAAGCGACACCACCAGCGGGCTGTCCCGCGGCAAGCGTGTTTCCCCCGGCAAGCTCCCCAAGAGCGTAGAGTACAAACATACGAAGGACAAAGCCCGGCATCGTATTGCTTAGCCAAGATTTATATACACATGCACATACATGTGCGTTGAGCAATTGCATATCTACCCCAGCTATTTTCATGGCTAAAATTGCAGCAACAAAAAGGAACCAAAAGATCGCACCCGCGCCTGGGGCCTGGCGAGTCAAGGTCGCCGGGGGCTGCGGATGCCAAGGTTCTTCTTCGGCGAGCCAGCCTCGCTTTGGGGCTCTGAAAGCATCGAGATTCGTCTCCGGCAAGCTAGTGTCGCGGGGCTGCGATTCAGATAAGTTTTCATCCCCATCATGCATCCTCTCATGGGCCGGAGATGCGGATCGCTTTGAGCGATCGTGTCTTGTAAAAACCCGTGCGTGGAGGAACCGAAGTCGTGACCGATTGCGTGCTTGGTTTGTTTCGAGTCCGCTCAACAAACCCAAGTGTGCGCTGCACCTCTATCTTGCTTCCGAGCCTGCTCAAGGCAAGATAGGCGTCATAATCGCCCGACAAGGTTGCTTGCCGGAGTGACACCACCGGCGGGCTGTCCATGATCGCTAAGCGTGTTAAGCCCGGCAAGCTCCCGATAGCGTAAGAACACACAAGGCAGCGGTCAAGTAAAAGACTTCGGTCCGCAAGCATTCCCCTCTTTTCATTAAAAACGTCCAATTTAGTACAAGTCCATAGAGGATGGAAAACATGATGGAGAGGATTACAAGTTCTTAAATGCAGCTAAATGCCCGAGGGCTTACAATTTGAAAAGATAAGGTGCCCGTGATCCCTCTCCTGTTTCTCTGTTCAGGAGTTCAGGAGGTAGGTCAAGAGCCCCGGCAAGATAAGCTTGCGGGGAGGAGACCCCGCAAGAGGAGCTTGTCGGGAAAGGCGAAGGCGCCTAGGGGAGCGTGGCGGTGACGCCGCCGTGCCGCAGGAGCTGCGCAAGGTGACGGGCATGGGGAACGCATGCCCGGGAGCCAGCGACAAGTCCCTGAAGGCCACGGAGAGCCACGGGCGCCAGAAGACCCCAAGAGAACACCCCGGGGGCCGGCCAGGAGCTTGGCGGAGGCAGGCGTCGGAGGCGAGCTTGAAGACGGGTAGTGGGACGTCGGCCGACGCTCGAGGGCTACTCGCTCGTGCTGCGACGTAACGGCATTGCCGCCACTCCCCTCTTCCTCTTCTGCTGCTTCTCGCCAACCGCCCAAGGAGACGGCCCGGGGAGTTCGAGGCCGGCAACCCGGAAGATGGGGTTGCGGTGGCCTGCGAGGCAGCGGTGTCCGGCGCCTAGTCGGGCCCGCCATCCCTCGCCGCCGCTGCCGCTCTCCTCCTCGTCACTTTCGCTCGAGGAGGAGCTTAGCTATCCGAGGAGCTGTCCACACAGCAGCGCACCGGGTTCCATAGTCGCCAAGACCTTGACGGCGAGGAGGTCACCATCCAGTAACTTGAAATGGAGGGTGAACCCCGCCGTCAAGCTATGGATCCGGGCGAACGTCTTCCACCCTCGGTCGAAGAACATCACGCCGGGGGCTGGGGACACGACACTCACCCGAGTGCCGCTGATCCCGCAGCCCCTCATGCGTAGCTCCATCACGTCGGGCGGATCCGGCCCCATTGCGTCCGCGAACGGGACCGGCAACCGGAGGCGACGACGAGGCGCCCGACGAAGCTTGATGAAGAACTCCCAGGGGTCATCTCCGGTGTGGACCGCGCCGTGGTCAGGAGACGCCGGGGGAGACGGGGGAGGCTCTTCACCACGACCGCCTCTCCCTCGACCGCCTCGGCCACGCCCTCGGCCTCGATCATGCCACGCCCCTCCCTCTCCCTCGTGGCGGCTCCACCGCCACGGGAGTAGGACGGGAATGGTGCGCTGCCGGAAGCGACCAGCGCCGCCACTGAAGAGCCGGAGTTCCCTCCTTCCATGGCGGCAAGAAGAACAGAAGACGAAGGCGAAGGAGAGATGGATGAGTGTGGCCGTTGTGCACCCCTTCCGCCCTATTTAAAGGGCGAGGTGGGGCTCAACCGCCTGGCCAACCAATCAGAAGCGAGGAGGCCGAGGAGCGGGCCGACTCGCCTTCTCCTCCCGGACGGCTCTCGGTCTCCCACCTTCGCCGCCCGCGACCCCGTGCATGAGGGCTGCGTGGCGAAAAAGCGGAGCCGGCAGTGAAGCGACCCGCTCTGCGCCCACGATCACGGGTGGGTGCCTTAAAGGCTGCATGCGCCGCCCACTTCTCCCACGACGCCGCAATCGACGCGTGCCGTTGCGGGAGGGGAGACGACAGATGCAAAGAAGCAGATTCGACGGGCCATGGGCTTCAGCAAGACCGTGCAGATTGTCTTGGGCCTGGCCCAACAGCGCTTCGGCACCGTGTATGGCCCAGGCCGGGGCTCTGTCGGTGTACTTAACGTAGGGGTACCTCAAGACCCCAACTTGTGCACGGGCAGCTCCAGCCCCCGCAGCTAGATCCATCAAATGCTTGCCGGAGACCATCTCCGCTCCACACCAAGCCGCTCAAGAACAAAATATGTAAGATAGAAGCTCAAGACCCGGCAAGAGGAGCTTGCCGGAAGGCCATTCCAGTGCTCAAGGCTACATTACTCCTGCAGATCCCCAGCGAGAGGAGCTCGTCGGGAGGACTAGAAGATCATGTGGCGAAGACACGCCTCGCCGCCTGCTGGCCTTCCGGCGAGGACCCGGGAGCGGCAAGTCACAGGTCCCGACAAGCCCCGGGTCCGGGAAGATCAAGGCCCCGACAAGGTGCTTGCCGGGAGAGCTATGCTACGTGCCCGACTCCAGCTCATCTCGCCCACGCGTCGCCTCCAAATTTTCTCCAGACGCGTGGCGGGTGGCCGTGCTGCATGAAGAATGCGGTGGCACTCCACGGTGGTGGCCGCGCCGTGTCGAAAGAAGACGCAATGGCGGAGCTTTTGGGCGACGCGACGGGCATTTAATGCCCTTGTCCCCTCTCTCAAAAGTAGGTAGAAAGCACCGTAGCTGCACCTTGTTCCCGCTTTGCTCCAACTACCACCTCTTTTACGCTTTTACCCCTCTACCTCACGCTGACACTGCCGGTGACCCTTGCCCTATAAAAGGAGGCCCATGCACAACGAGAGGGGTTCACCACCGCTACTCTCGCGAAGGGGTTCCGCGACCGCTACCTCGCGAGGTTTCACACACCACTCCACCGCTTGCTCGCATTCCTGAAAGGGATCTAATACAACACAATGCAGCAGAGGGTTTTACGCGACCATCGCGTCTGGCTGGGTAAAATCCCGTGCATCGCCTCGATCTGCTCTCCGCGCAGCCTCCGCCCCCGTACCGAACACACGAAGGGGCCCCCCGGCCCCATAGGTGCCGCGCCACCCATCGGCCGCGACACCGATGAACAACAGAGGGATGCTTTAGTAACTAGACAACGCATTTACTACGTGCGAAAGCACGGTTCAATTCCCTCGGTCGCCGCTCGTCAATGTCACCCGTCAACTGCATTGCCTAGTACTACTACTACTACACCAGGATGAGCACATAATTGAGCCCGTTTGTTCGTGCCTAGTACTTTTTTTTGTTCGTGCCTAGTACTTGAGTTAATATATCCAACAATGCACTGGTACGGAGTGATTATCATTTCTGGTTTATAGGGCTTATCTCAAAATTTTAGTTTTCCCATTTTATAAGTCTCAATTTGGTTGTTCCCCATCACATGTTTTGATTTCAAGGTGCAATAAATCATTACATGCAAGTATTAAGAGAAAATTGACCAATGCATGTACTTTATGCATGCATGCATTGCAATTCATGCATTTGTAAACACAATTTTTGAGGAAAACAAGCGCATTAATTGAGTGGTTTTGCAAACTACAACAATTGTTCCACCACTAACCATCTACCTTGGTTGGTGAGAGTTTTGAATTGAGCCCTATAAACCGGAAAGGAGGTTTAACTAAGCAAAATGTTTGACCAAATCCTTTCTTAAGAAATACAACAGGACAGATGTACGGCTTGAAAATTTATTGAATGATGCAGGTTATGATATTGTTTCGAATCCTGGGTCTCAAATTTCAGAAAATCCAAAAGGGAGCATAAATTCTTGAAACTGAGCATGGTCACATGATATGGCACAAATATTACTTCGTAAGTTTTTTCTTCAATTCGAGACAAGCTGCTTATGACAAGTTGCAAAAATGAAGAGCCAAGGTATTTTGGAACAAAGACCTGTCACGTTTTTTTTGAGGGAAAAGACCTGTCACGTTAAGGCGAATGCTTTCACTATTGAAACCGTGGGCGTTTACGTGCCGCCACGAGTCCCCGCTTCTCATCGGCAAAGTGCCATCCCAAAGAAGCGTGTGAGTCGACGGAGGCGTGCAAGCGATCACCGCGCCGCCGTCTGTGAGGAGGCGTCGGCGAGGCATCATCAGCAGACTCACCGGAGGCGAGCCTTTGACCAGCTCCGCCGCCCACCATCGCCCCAATCGCTCCCACTTTTAATGTCGCCGCGCCGCAGCTTTAAAATTAACCCGCGACTACCCGGTATCGCTACAATCCTCTCTCTTCCTCTCCGATTCTCCCGCTGCCTACCTCCAACTAGCTTTGAACTAAACGTGACGCCATGCCGCATCACGATGGTCTGCCCTTAGTGTTCCGGGGCTTCATGAGGAAGACACCCACCGAGTCTCAAGAACATAAGGCGCTTTGGGACGAGCTTGAATCGGCCTTGCAGGAAGACGCCGCTACTGTTCCGCCCTGCTCCGCCTCTCCGTCTTCCGACCGCGCCAAATACCATCCCGTGGCATTGATGGGCTGGGAGCCGCACATTGTCACCGAGCTTGATGCCACGGGGTTCCACGAGGTCCCCGTCGACTTTCACGTGCCCGTGCACCTGCTAGCGCATGCGCCTGCGCGTGCATTGACGCGCACGCCCGTACCGGTGCCCGTGCACCTGCCAGCGCCTGCGCCTGCGCGTGAAATGACGTGCACGCCCGTGCCGGTGCCCATGCACACGAACGTCTCCGCCGCGCCATTGACAGCGCATGTCCCCGCGCGGGTGCCAGTGCCCCCCTCAGCGGCATGGATGGCCGCCATCGACCGCTTCCTTGCACCAACGCCAGTCGCCTCCTCCCGCCAGTTGACTCGCTCCGAAGTCCAGAACATTTTGGCCTTCCTTGAAGCTAGGCCAACGTCCAGGAGTACGCCAACAACAGCGCAAGACGCTGCCGTCGCCGTCGGTCAGTGGCCCAACGACACACAGAGCATGGCAGAGGAGCTGCTTCCCACCGCGAGACGCCCCCACCGCCGCCGCGTAATCTATATTTGCCATGAAAAACGTTCGGATTGCCATGCTTAAAATCCGAACGTTTATCATTTCCGTCATTTCCGTTTATTTTATATCGATCGTCGTATAATTTAAATTCGGAGTCAGACTGAACGAAATATATGGTTTGATCGATTGTATGTTCTGCTAGAGCTATATCAAATTAAATATAAAACGTCATCAAGCCACATATATTCCTTGTCATCCAACGACCTAGACTGCTTCAATATCGAGCGCTCAACACGTTTAGCGTGCAGTTACTTTTATGCCAAAAATAGTGCTAATCACATGACAACACGCAAATAATATCCTAGTAGTTAATATCCGCATGCACTTAATATACTTCCAAATTAACGTGCATTGCACGTACACACTGACTAGTGCTGCTAGTACGTGAAAGTGGTGTCGTGACTTGTGAGTTGTGAACGCGTCCGGATATGGTCAACGGCAACATCGCCTCATGAAGTTCTTCCTGTTTGCCGTGCAAGGCCTAAATGCGTAGGGGAGAGAGAGAGAGCACACATGGAACCCACTAGTAAGTGAAGGCGAATAGTACTAAAAATAATATTACATGTTATCCATTAATTAGGCTGTGGTAATATAAAAACATTGTGTGAACAAAGGGGGTACAACAAACATTGCTACTCTACTTATGTTGCTTATTGACGTGCGGCTTGAAGGCCCGATCGCATGTTCGATCCTTGTCCTTTATTTTTTAATTTGTATATGGGTCCAAATTTGTTTCATGACATGTGGGCCCCTTGGTGTGTAGTTTGTAGCACTTTAATTTGTGGGTCGAAATTTGTTCCATTCCAAGTGGACTATCGGTGTGTAGTTTTGTAGCTTATTTATAATAATTAAAGAGAACAACATAGTTTTTTCAATAATACCATGGTGCGACGTTGAAAGTGAGAAAGGACGTGCGAGAGAGCGATGACCAAGCCAGAGGGAAATCAACTAGGGGAGTTGCGTGGGTTGCAACGGCATTTGGAGTAGTTGTGGGCCGAATGCTACGAAAATATAATCTAAACCGACCTGAATAAATGCCTACACAAATTAATCCAAGGTTGGAGTGCCCCTCGTAATGTAAATAGCTCCGGCTTTGCGAGGGATGGAGAGGTAGTAGCTTCAACACCTGGAAAGATACGGTATGAGAAAGCGAGGTCAATCGAGAGATATATAGATAGAGAGACAAAGTGAGTGTGGTCCGACATTCATTGAACAAATATATATGCTCCGGAGAGATATTGTCCGATTGAGCTTTTGGTAAGGGTGAGGGCTGTAAGATAGAGCTTGAGAGATGATCCAGTCACAGATGTGTAGATATATTTTGTGCGTGGGAGGAAGCAAGGTCAACCGATCACATAGGGTCGCCGTGCAATCGAAAGAGTGAGACGGGTTGGAGAGAGTGACCTAGATAGACGATGTGCGTGAGAGAGTATACAATGTGAATAGGTCGAATTGGGCTCAAACATGGTGATATATCGTTTTTGTCCGAGAAAGAGCGAGGTAAATCGAGACATACACACACACACACACACACACACACACACACACAGAGAGAGAGAGAGAGAGAGAGAGAGATTGAGTGAGAGTGGCCCACCATGAGGTTGAAAGAGTGGCGGCGGCTTGGATGGACTGACCTAGATAGACAATCTGCGTGAGAGAGTATAGAGTGTGTCGATCGAGGCCCGAACAAGGAGATATATCATTTGTGTGTGAAAGAAAACAAGGTTAAACGAGACTCAGATAAAGAGAGTGAGATTGAGAGAGTGTGGCCCGCCGTGCGGAAGAAAGAGTGAGACAATCTCGAGGGAGTGACCTAGATATACAACGTGCGTTCGTGCGCACGAGAGGTTGGGGGGCTAGATAGGCAATTCATGTATTTAGCGCGAGAGGGTGAGAGGGGGAGGGGGAGAGAGAGCTCGGCATAGGGTGCAATGGCGGGTGTGTGAGGTAAATACATTTGGTAACAGGAGTGGAAACAGGGGTTGTGTAGTTGAGAGACTTAGAGATTGAAACATGGAGAGAAAGAATGAACGTGTGTTGGAAACCGATAGCTTGCTAAGGTGGTTAGGAGAGGAAGATTGACCGACTGAGAAGTATGTAGCGTTTGTCTTGGGGGGAGGTTGACTAAAAACAACATTTGAATGTACATAGTACGAGACTTAATATCGATGTTTCAATTCGGTGTACATTGTAAGATTTGAACCGAGGACCAGGCATACGGGTAATTATTTCAAATTCGTGCCATACTAAGTTTTGAAAAGTTGACATTGGCTCAATTTGTTGTGTTATTTTGTAGGTCATATGTTCGAATCCATCCAAAAGTTTTCTCACTACCATGGTGTTCATCATATACATATGAATTTGTATTAAAAAAGTAGCGTGGATACAGTGAAATGCGAAATCCACGTTAGAATTGGAGATCGCTACGTGGCAAACACTCTAATTCAAATAACTAACTACGTGACACACACTCTAATTCAAATAACTAATTATGTGACACACTCTAATCCACGTTAGCGTGGGTACCGTTTCGATTTTTTTCAAATAACTCCTCATTAATTAATTTATAGTACTCCCTATGTTCACTTTTATAAGACCTTGAAGACATTTCAGGCAATGTGCAAAACAGTTCATTTTAAGTTGTCTGAAACGACTTACAAAAGTGAACGGATGGAGTATCTCGTTTCGAATGACTAATTATTGCAAGGAAAACACGGGCATGGTAATACATACAGATTCATTTGCAAATGAAAGAAGATTCGCTTGCATTCTCAAATGTAGGCGCACCAGGCGAGACCGAAGTCGTGTCGGGTGGACGCCTGCCGGTGCCTTAAAGGCAACAGCCCTTGGGTGGCCGACATGTGGGCCAGCCACTGTTGGGCCCACACGTCATGGACACAAAGGCAGGTGCCTTAAGGCACCGGCGTAGTCTGTCGGGGTGGTCGCGTGTGTCGGACGAACGCGTAGCACCCAGCCACCCACCCCCCTCCCCCCCAAAAAAAGGACAACGACAATATAAGTTCGTGCTTCCACGTTTCGGATTGAAATATCTGGCGGCCCCAATTCTAGCCCTGCAAAATCTCTCTTCTCCACCGTCCCCTTCCGCGCCCAGATTGCTGAAATCCCTAATTCGCCGCGATCCCTCGAATCGCCCCTCGTCTCGTCTCTTTCCCCACCATTCCCCACCTCTGTCGGACGACGACGACGAAGACGACGGTCGCGCTTCACCACCGCACCGGAGCTACCTCATCTACGCCCTCGTCCGCCGCACCGAGTGGGCCACCGACAACGTTGGCTGCCGCAACCGACGTGCCTCACAGACACCGAGTTCCACCGCATCAGGTGCGCTTCACCAACGCCGTCTCCCAGCTCACCGGGGCTACTTCACCGAGCACATCACCGCACCTCCGCCCCCCGAGGTCGTTGGGGCTTCACCAACGGTCTCGTCCACCGCATCGTAGCTCTCCGCTGCCACTCAAGATCTGCATCCGTGCGCGGCCAGCCAATGCCAGCTCATCACCCTCAACGGCTCTGAAGTGACCCGCACTCTAGCTAGGCGAGCATGCCCAAACGCCGGCCCGAACTAGGTATCCACACATCACTCCCTTGTACACTGTTCCGACGATGTTTGGATATCCTTTCACTGCTCTCTTAGCTTACACGCCTATGCAACTCTAACTTTAACTCTTATTTCTTCTGGAGATATCATCTGAAACAAGCAAATCCATTTTTTAGCGAAGCATGACGGGGCTACGGGATCTGGTACACATCCTGCACACCCGTTGTCGGTGTCAAAACCGGCGGATCTCGGGTAGGGGGTCCCGAACTGTGCGTCTAGGCGGATGGTAACAGGAGACGAGGGACACGATGTTTTACCCAGGTTCGGGCCCTCTCGATGGAGGTAAAACACTACGTCCTGCTTGATTAATATTGATGATATGGGTAGTACAAGAGTGGATCTACCACGAGATCAAGGAGGCTAAACCCTAAAGCTAGCCTATGGTATGATTGTTGTAATGTATGTTGTGTCCTACGGACTAAAGCCCTCCGGTTTATATAGACACCGGAGGAGGCTAGGGTTACACAGAGTCGGTTACAATGGTAGGAGATCTACATATCCGTATCGCCGAGCTTGCCTTCCACGCCAAGGAAAGTCCCATCCGGACACGGGACGGAGTCTTCAATCTTGCATCTTCGTAGTCTTGGAGTCCGGCGGACAATGATAGTCCGGCTGTCCGGACACCCCCTAGTCCAGGACTCCCTCAGTAGCCCCCGAACCAGGCTTCAATGACGATAAGTCCAGCGCGTATATAGTCTTCGGCGTTGCAAGGCGGGTTCTCCTTCAAGTTCCATGTACCGCCGAGCAAAGTGTTCGCTTCATCATAAATAATGTGTTCCTCGGCTTCTACGCCCAATAATGGCCTTTTTCCACGCGTCGCACGAATGCGAAAAGCCAGGGTGTCTTTTACGTTTCACCCCTAGTCGTGCGAGTCGTCCGCCTACAAAAGAGGCAAAAATCCAGATCCAAACCACACCATCTTCCTCCCGCGAATACTTCATCGGAGCGCCTTTGACCTAAAAATCCATTCCATCATGGACCGTCGACGCGGCTCCTCTTCTCGCGCTCCCAGCCCACCGCCAGGGGACTGGAGGAGGTGCTCTGTTCCGCACAACGAGCTAGTGAAGCTCCAAGCGGGGGGATATCTCCCTCCGGCCTTCATGGTCCCGGTTCGAGCCGGGTTGGTCACTTATCAAGGTGGGAGGCAAGTGGAGGCTACCCCAAGCCCCAATAAAGGGGAGCGAGTGTGCTTCATCCCTTATTTGATAAGGTGACTCGGATTCCCGATACATCCGTTCCTCCGCGGGCTCCTGGAGTTCTACGGACTCGAGCTCCACCACCTCACGCCCGCCTCTGTCCTGCATATCGTGGGCTACGTAGCTCTTTGCAAGCTATTCCTGGGCATTGAGCCCCATTTTGCATTATGGAAGAGGCTGTTCTGCCTCATACCCCATTCTCACGAGGGGTCCATATATCAGGTGGGCGGCGCCGAAATATGGCGCATCGCCGGGACCGGATACCCATCCGGTACTCCCAAGAAGGCGTCCGAAGACTGGCCTTTAGAGTGGTTTTACATAGGAGACGCTCCGCTGCCGGACCCAGTCCGGATTGGCCTCCCGGAGTTTAGTGCTACTCCTCTGAAGAAACGCCTTAGCTGGCGCCCACGGATCCCCCGATTGGAGGAAGACAAGAGCGCCCATTACTTGATGGGCCGAATAAGATTACTGGCCCATTCTGGGTTGACCATGATTGGAGTCATGGCGATACGCATCATGCGGGGGGTACAACCATTGCAATACAGAGGCCACCCCATGTGGGATTTCAACGGGGAAGACGATGCTACCCGCCATGGCCGCAAAGGGCCGGATTCGACCGAGGATCTGGTGAAGATCCTGTCCAGCCTGTACAAGGGAAGAAGGAGGACTTCCTTCAAACGAACCCTTTGAATGGGTTTTCCATGAACAACCCTAGAGGCTGGGTAAGCGAACACTTTTAAGGGCTCAATCCATGCTTTCGAAGTTTAGGCTTCTTACATTATGTCTTCGGCGCAGGATCTACGCCGGACTGTGGAGGACATGGTAAGTCCCGCTCCGCAACCCGAGGATCCAGGAAGATCCCTGGATCCGGCCTCCGAAGAGGATCCGGACATCAAGGTGGAGCTGATCGACGGGGTGTTTCACCAGCTCAGCATGGATAATGCTTTGGTCGCCATTACGGCGGACTACCCCGGACTGTATCCGGCTTCCCAGGTGACTGTGACCGAGGTCCGGACACCATTATCTCTTCCTTGCCCATTTCTGACCTTCGCGAACGATGGTGTTCTATAGGAAGCGCCTTCAGGGCGGGGAGCCGAGCCCGCGGCGGCTGACCAACAAAGGTCAGTCCGGACCAGCAGGCGAAAGAGGAGCGCGACACGGACTGAAACGTCACCGCAAAGGTATAGCTCGTATTTGTATTTTCAGAGCAACGTTCCTAGGAAGCGTCTGAGTGCTCATGATCTTTATAGGAGAAAAGCGCCGCGGACTGCGGGCGCGAAGTTGCCGATCCAACCTACACCAGCCAGGCTCAGGCGCCCGGCGTGGAGGGGAGGCAAGCGCAAGACGCGGGCCGGATCCTTCTCCAACGGAGGACACCGACTGCATCTGTCCGCCACCAAGTCGAGGTGGAGAGCGCCATGAACCATAGGCGCCACGACAAGATTTCGTGAAGCGTGCTTCTCCCCGAGGCATTGGACGCCTTTAACGCAGGGATGCGATCTCCGTTCCGCCAAGATGGTTTTACGAGCCACGGAGCAAGATGTGAAAGACATACGTAAGGGAATTTTAATGGTTATATATACCAAGAGCCCCGAGACTTAAAGTAGTTATGTTAACTGATTTAAGGATCATTTGAAACGCAGGCTCTTCTTGAGAAGAATGCCCACTATCTTAGGAGCTGCAAGAATGCAAGGCCCAACTTGAGGCCGCACTTGCTGCCGCAGGAGGAGACGCAGAGACCCCTCCTGGTAACACATTTTTTTAATAAATATAAGCGATGTGCGGCGTGCGCGCAAGTCTAATAGTGACATTGCAGGTGCCGCCGGACAAGATCCGGACAGGCAAGAAATACTGCGCCAGCTAAAGGCCGGCGAGAGGGTGCTGAATAGGGTGCAGCAAGAAAGGAACAAACTCCAGGATGCCCACGCCAAGCTCGGAGAAGAGCTGAAAGGCGCTCAAGCCGGGCTGTCCAGCTCCGTTAAGGAGAATCGGCGGCTTCGTCGCGGCATTTATAGTAAGTGCTTGAGCGGACTCTTTTGAAAAGAAGAGTTCGGCGAGGAAGTAAATTGACATAATATGTCTTGTAGGTATACTCACAGTGTCGCCTGCGAGGAGATGCCCATATCAACGGGTGATCAACTTCCGAGTTGTTGCAACTGCTCGAACGAAGTTCGGCGGCAATGAGCGGCGTCGTCTGAGCTTTATGGCCAGCCCTCTCCCTACCCGAGGGCCTTGGGGAGCTTATGGAGAAGCTTCAGGAGGGCTGCGCTTCCGTTTGTGGAAGATTTCGCTTGCCATCAAGGTGCCAGGAGGCTTGGGCCATGGTGAAGACGCGTTACAGAAGGCGGATCCCAACCACATGGCGAGTTGGACGGTGGGGCCCGATGGGAAGGAGATCCCTGTGAGTTTAATATACAGCCAAGTAGAGTTGGCTGCTAAATTTTCCCAATGGGACTGTAAGTTAGACAGCATGTTAAACGGGATTGAGGAGGAATACAATCAATAAAATTGACAATGTATGTTTTCCTTTAAAGTGACATATGAAATGCCTTCTAGCCGGATTGTAGATCGTTTGTCTTTGCCGACCTTTTCGCTTCAACCTCGGGACCCTAGAGTCCGAAGTGTGTCCGAATACCTTTTTGGTTTAAGAAACAACCGTGGTATGCATGGAGACCAGGCGTAGGTGATGATGTTGTGGGGGACTCCGTAGCGGTGTACTACCCCGGATATAAAGTATATCACTGGTCCGGACTCTGCCGTTTTGACCGGTTTGGCCTCTATCCATTTGGTGAATTTATCCACCATGACCAATAGGTACCTTTGCTTGTGGGTTCCCCCTTTAAGGGGTCCAACCATATCAAGCCCCAGCATCATGAACGGCCGGTAATGGGTATAGTTTTGAGGGCATGGGCGGCATATGGCTCGATTAGCAAAGAGCCGACAACCAACGCATCTCTCGACTAAGTCCCGGGCATCTGCCGGGCCGTCGACCAATAAAATCCTATACGAATGCCTTTCCTACAAGGGCCGGGCTGCTGCGTGGTGTCCGCCTAGTCCGCATGAATTTCAGCCAGAGGTTTCGCCCTTCCTCTTCGGAGATACACCTTTGAAGGACTCGGTTGTACTTTTCTTATAAAGTTCTCCTCATGGACCTTGTAGGCTTTCGATCGCGGACTATGCAGCAGGCCTCGTTTTGGCCTTCGGAAGTTCCTGCCTAAGCAAGTAGTCTAGGAATGGTTCTGTCCTAGGGCGATTATCGCCATTATGTCGTAATTGAATATGCGTTCATCATCGGCTGAATCGCCCGATTGGCGCGTTTTTCCGTTTTTCACTTCCGGCTCCTCTTCCCATAGTACGGATGGCTTGAAGAGCCGCTCGGGAAGATATTTGGAGGGACAGCATCGCGTTTCGCACCGATCGCGCAAGACGTCGACCACTTGGTTATTATCTCGGGCTATGTGATGGAATTGAGTCCTTCAAACCGAAATGACATTTTTAGGACAGCGTTGCGATATGCTGCCATTTTCGGATCCTTGGCATCAAAGTCTCCATTTATTTGGGATATTGCAAGGTTTGAATCGCGCACCTCTAGGCGTTGAATGCCCATGGAGATCGCCATCCGGAGACCATGTAACAGGGCCTCGTATTCGGCTGCGTTGTTGGAGTCCGTGTACATTATTTGAAGTACATACTGGACTGTGTCTCCGGTTGGGGACGTCAATACGACGCCAGCCCCCAGGCCGGCCAACATTTTAGAGCCGTCGAAATGCATAGTCCAATTGGAGTATGCGCCGCACTCTTTAGGGAGTTCGGCTTCGGTCTATTCGGCGACAAAGTCAGCCAAAACGTGTGACTTTATAGCTCGCCGAGGTTTATAAGTTATATCGAATGGTAAGACTTTGCAGTTGAGCAGGTCCGCTATACGCCTGCCCTCCACTGCGTCTGAACCCATGGGCAACACTTCGCACTTGTGGAAGTTTATTTTAAGCCCTGACATGAGTTCAAAGCTAAGTAGCAGGGCTTTGACCATAACCACACTATGGAGGTCAGGTTGGAACAGCAATAGCGTATCATCGGCATATTGCAAGTGAGATATCCCCCTGGGATGAGGTGCCCCAACACCCCTTTGATGTGTCCTGCCTCCGTGGCTTTACGCAGCATAGCTGCCAACGCATCCACAACAAAATTGAACAAGATCGGGGACATAGGGTCGCCCTGACGCAGCCGGCGCTTGTTCCTGAAGAAGTGCCCTACTTCTCCGTTTACCGAGACCGTAGTTTGGCCCCCTGAGACCAATTGCATGACTCGGTGCACCCACATAGGCGAGAAACCTCGACTGATGAGCACCTGGCGTAAGAAGTCCTAATTGACGCGAGCGTACGCCTTCTCGAAATCTAGTTTTAGGAGGATAGCCGGTTCATGTGTACGCTTTAGCTCGTGTAGGGTCTCTTGCAGGGCTAACGGGCCCTCCAGAATGTGTCGACCACGGATAAAAGCGGGTTGTGTTCTACTAATGGTATGGTGCACGATCGGTGTGAGACGAGTGGCACACGCTTTAGCACATATTTTGAACGGAAGGTTTATGAGCGCAATGGGTCTGTACTGACGAATGTTGTCCGCCCCAGACACTTTGGGAATCAGTGAAAGCACGCCGTAGTTGAACCTGGCTATGTCCACGAAGCCGCACATGAAACCATTACATACTTCAAAAATGGGTTCGCACAGCAGCGGCCAAAAGTGCTTGAACATCGCCACCGGCGACCCGTCGGGACCCGGAGCCGTGTCTGATTTCATGCTGAGGAGCGCATCGTCAATCTCCTTGGGGAGGAATGCGAGTCCCAACTCGTCGTTCTCGCAATCTTGGACCCTTTGGAATGGAAGCTAGGCTTCCGCACTCAAGCGTGCACGCTGAACTTCCTTGCTCCCCATCAGACTAATGTAAAAGTCGTAGATGCTTTGGCTATCTCCGATTGCCACAGCAGGAGCCCCTGCTCCGACTGTAGCCTGAGAATCGAGCGTTTCCGACGCCTCCCGTTCGCGTATGCATGAAAGTATTTAGTGTTCGCGTCCCCTTTGAGCGTCCACTTGAGGCCTCCCCGACGCCTCCAATATTCCTCCTCAGAACGCAACAACGCTTCGACTTGCCCCTCCAGGGCATACCAATGAGACCACTCTTGCTCAGAGAATGGCCTCGCATCCGCCTGGGAATCAAGCAGCGCGATTTCTTTGACTAGGCGCGCCCTGAGTGCCTTTTCGTCGCGCCCCTAGTTTGCACCCCATCCTTTGAGGCACGCTCGGAGGCGGCCCCCAACCGCATTCCAAAACTCCATTGGGCCACATTGCTGGCCGGCGAGTTGTACACATCGCCACCATCTCCCCCTAAAGATGGTGTCAAAATCCGGTACCTCAAACCACACGGTTTCAAAGAAAAAACGCGGGTTGTGCCTAATTCTATCTTCCCCTAAAGATAAAATCAAGGGCAGATGATCCGAACTGATCCATGTTTCAGCAAGGAGCGAGCAGAGCGGGAACACCACTTCCCAGTCCGAAAACATGAAGACACGGTCCAAGACGGATCGCACCGGGGCTAGTTGTTTATTAGTCCAGGTATATCTAGCCCTTGTTCTGGCCACTTCCCTAAGGGCCATCGATGCAATAGCGTTATTAAACATGGCCACCCTTGGCCAGTTTATGTTATCGTTGTTCTTATCATCACCCGAACGTATCAGGTTGAAATCACCACCCACCATCAGGGGGATCTGGGCAGCCAATACCGCAAGCACCTTAGCTTCAAGTTCTCCCAAGAACTCAGCCGAGCGCGAGTGGTCTGCTGGTCCGTAAACTTGCACGATCACCAGCTCGCGGAGCGACACATGAACTCGAATGTTGGTAGCAATGAAGAAGGTGACAACCTCCCAGGTTAAAACCTCAAACGTGGCGCTACAGAAACCAAGCAGCATGCCACCAGAATGACCCGTTGCCGGACTATTCTGCCAGACAAAGCGCTCAAGAGGATCTACAGAAAGGATATCTTGGTGTCGGAACACAGCTTTGATCATTTCCTGGAGCCCAACAATATGTACTGCTTCTTTCCTAATGTATTCTCTTAGCTGGGTACGGCGACCCACGTGGCCAAAGCCACGAATGTTCCACAGAAGCGCATGCATCTAAATGACGCGATTTCACAGATGAACCCCCCTTGAGGTGATCGCCTAGGCCACACACCTCACCTTGCCGCGGCGAGGTGAGGAGGGATCCACAACCCCTGTTATTAGATCCCCATCGGGTCGGACCACTAGCGTTTCCGAGGGCTCAGCCTCAGCTGCTAGGCGGTCCGCGTGTTGAGGAGCCGCCACTGCCGGCGCCGCCTGCGCAATCTCCTAAGCGTGAATCAAGAGATTAGCTCGTTTGACCCGCCCTCGCCAATCGCTTCCACCCCACTCTCCCCCAATACCTCGCTCAAATGATCGTCCGAAAAAGAGTCAAGAATCGTAAAGCAGGGTGGTGGGTTACCTGAGGTTTCCAGGCTCTTCTGCGCTTGGAGGAGCTGGGCATGTTGGAGGGACGGGAGGTTTCCCTTGGCACCCTTGGAATGAGCACTGACCCGCACCGGGGCCACCTGCCCCTCCACCACGGCCTTGGAGCGCTTGCCCTTCGGGATGGACGTTGTCTTGGATGCCTCGTGTGCGATCGGGACGTGGACGAGCATGGGGCTGGGCACCGCTAGGGCCATCACCGTCTGGCGAGGCGTGGCCTGGGCCCCCAAGTGTTCTGAGCACGTCCCGCCTTCGTGGTGACCTTGCGCACCGCCACCTTCTTGAGTTGCTTCACCGCGCCAATCTTGTTGCTGCTGCGCCCACCTTGGGTTGGGGAGCGCGAGGAGAGAGGGAGCTGCAGAGAGTTGACGGACACGACGATCGGGATGCATGCGTCGCTGGACTGCGACGCCTCCATCTGATCCGAGACCGCCGCCGCCACCAGCCGCACCAGAGGGGAAGTCACCGACCCCAGGTTGGAGCCGTACTGGTCCGGGATCGAAAGCTGCATCCCAGTAGACCTTCCCTCATGAGACTGCTCCGGCATGTGTGGCTGCACACAATTCACCTCCCCGCCCTTGTCGGAGATGCCCAATGCTACGTCTTGAGCTTGCGTTGGTTTTCCTTGAAGAGGAAAGGGTGATGCAGCAATAGTAGTATCAATCCAGTAGGAGGCTCCTCAAAAGTCCCACGCACCTACACAAATAAACAAAGAACTCGCAACCAACGCAATAAAGGAGTTGTCAATCCCTTCACGGCCACTTGCGAAAGTGAGATCTGATAGAAATAATATAATAAGATAAATATATTTTTGGTATTTTATAATATAGATGCAAAAAGTAAAGATGCAAATAAAAGTAGATTGGAAGCAAATATGATAAGAGATAGACCCGGGGGCCATAGGTTTCACTCATGGCTTCTCTCAAGATAGCATAAGTATTACGGTGGTTGAACAAATTACTGTCGAGCAATTGATAGAAAAGTGAATAATTATGAGATTATCTAGGCATGATCATGTATATAGGAATCACGTCCGTGACAAGTAGACCGACTCCTGCCTGCATCTACTACTATTACTCCACACATCGACCGACTCCTGCCTGCATCTAGAGTATTAAGTTCATAAGAACAGAGTAACGCTTTAAGCAAGATGACATGATGTAGAGGGATAAACTCAAGCAATATGATATAAACCCCATCTTGTTATCATCGATGGAAACAATACAATACGTGCCTTGCTGCCCCTGCTGTCACCAGGAAAGGACACCGCAAGATTGAACCCAAAGCTAAGAACTTCTCCCATTGCAAGAAAGATCAATCTAGTAGGCCAAACCAAACTGATAATTCGAAGAGACTTGCAAAGATAACTAATCACACATAAAATAATTCAGAGAAGATTCAATTATTTCTCATGGATAAACTTGATCATAAACCCACAATTCATTGGATCTCGACAAACACACCGCAAAAAGAGTTACATCGAATAGATCTCCAAGAAGATCGAGAAGAACTTGGTATTGAGATTCAAAGAGAGAGAAGAAGCCATGTAGCTAATAACTATGGACCCAAAGGTCTGTGGTAAACTACTCACAACTCATCGGAGAGGCCTTGGAGATGATGTAGAGGCCCTCTGTGGTTGATTCCCCCTCCGGCGGAGCACCGGTGAAGGCTCCATGATGGGATCTCGCGGATACATAAGGTTGCGGTGGTGGAATTAGGTTTTCGTGGTGCCCCTCAATGTTTTTAGGGTACGGGAGTATATATAGGCGAAGGAGGTAGGTCGGTTGAGCAACGAGGGCCCCACGAGGGTGGGGGGCATGCCGGGCACCCTCATGGCCGCATCGTTTGTTGCTTGACGTCCACTCCAAGTCTCCTGGTTGGCATTTGTTCCGAAAAGATCACTCCTGAAGGTTTCATCCCGTTTGGACTCAGTTTGATATTCCTTTTCTTCGAAACACTGAAATAGGAAAAAAAAAGCAATTCGGGCTGGGCCTCCGGTTAGTAGTTTAGTCCCAAAAATGATATAAAAGTGTAAAGTAAAGCCCATAAACATCCAAAACAGGTAATATAATAGCATGGAACAATAAAAAATTATAGATACGTTGGAGACGTATCAAGCATCCCCAAGCTTAATTCCTGCTCATCCTCGAGTAGGTAAATGATAAAAACAGAATTTTTGATGTGGAATGAACCTAGCATAATCCTTAAATGTAATTTTCTTTATTGTGGCATGAATGTTCAGATCCAGATGATTCAAAATAAAAGTTCACATTGACATAAGAAATAGTAATACTTCAAGCATACTAACAAAGCAATCATGTCTTCTCAAAATAACATGGTTAAAGAAAGCTATCCCTACAAAATCATATAGTCTGGCTATGCTCTATCTTCATCACACAAAGTATTTAATCACACAACCCCGATGACAAGCCAAGCAATTGTTTCATACTTTAGTATTCTCAAACTTTTTCAACTTTCACGCAATACATGAGCGTGAGCCATGGACATAGCACTATATGTGGAATAGAATGGTGGTTGTGGAGAAGAAAAAAAGGGAGAAGATAGTCTCACATCAACTAGGCGTATCAACGGGCTATGGAGATGCCCATTAATAGATATCAATGTGAGTGAGTAGGGATTGCCATGCAACGGGTGCACTAGAGCTATAAAAGTATGAAAGCTCAACAAAAGAAATAAGTGGGTGTGCATCCAACTTGCTTGCTCACGAAGACCTAGGGCGTTTTGAGGAAGCCCATCATTGGAATATACAAGCCAAGTTCTATAACAAAAAATTCCCACTGGTATATGAAAGTGACAACATAGGAGGCTCTCTATCATGAAGATCATGGTGCTACTTTGAAGCACAAGTGTGGTAAAAGGATAGTCGCATTGTCCCTTCTCTCTTTTTCTCTCATTTTTTATTTATTTGGCCTTTCTCTTTTTTTTGGCCTTTCTCTTTTTTTTATAAAGTCCGAAGTCTCATCCCAACTTGTGGGGGAATCATAGTCTCCATCATCCTTTCCTCACTTGGGACAATGCTCTAATAATGAAGATCATCACACTTTTATTTACTTACAACTCAAGATTACAACTCGATACTTAGAACAAAATATGACTCTATATTAATGCCTCCGACGGTGTACAGGGATATGCAATGAACCAAGAGTGACATGCATGGAAATTATGAAGGTGGCTTTGCCACAAATACGATGTCAACTACATGATCATGCAAATAGCAATATGACAATGATGATGCGTGTCATAATAAACGGAATGGTGGAAAGTTGCGTGGCAATATATCTCGGAATGGCTATGGAAATGCCATAATAGGTAGGTATGGTGGCTGTTTTGAGGAAGGTATATGGTGGGTGTATGGTACCGTTGCGCTGCACAAGATAAGTTAGCAATGGTGGAAGAGTGAGAGTGTGTATTATCCATGGACTCACCATTAGTCATAAAGAACTCATATACTTATTGCAAAAATCTACAAGTCTTTGAAAACAAAGTACTACGCGCATGCTCCTGGGGGTAGATTAGTAGGAAAAGACCATCGCTCGTTGATACGTCCATTTTGCATCATGCTTTTATATCAATATTTATTGCATTATGGGCTGTTATTACACATTATATATCTATAGTTATGGCTATTCTCTCTTATTTTACAAGGTTTACCATGAAGAGGGGGAATGCCGACAGTTGGAATTCTGGCTGGAAAAGGAGAAAACATTGGAAACCTGTTCTGCACAGTTCCAAAAATCCTGAAACTCCACGGAACTTATTTTTGGAATTAATAAGAATTACTGAGCAAAAGAAACACCAGAGGGGGCCCACACCCTGGCCAAGAGGGTGGGGGCGTGCCCACCCCTACTGAGCGCGCCCCCTGTCTCTTGGGCCCCCTGGTGGCCCTCCGGTGCCCATCCTCTGCTATATGAAGGCTTTTACCCTGGAAAAAATCATGGGCAAGCTTACGGGACGAAACTCCGCCGCCACGAGGCGGAACCAATCTAGAGCTCCGGCAGAGCTGTTCTGCCGGGGAAACTTCCCTCTGGGAGGGGGAAATCATCACCAAGGATCCTCTCATCGGGAGGGGGTCAATCTCTATCAACATCTTCACCAGCACCATCTCCTCTCAAAACCCTAGTTCATCTCTTGTATCCAATCGTGTATCAAAACCACAAATTGGTACATGTGGGTTGCTAGTAGTGTTGATTACTCCTTGTAGTTGATACTAATTGGTTTACTTGGTGGAAGATCATATGTTCAGATCCTTAATGCATATTATTATTCCTATGATTATGAACATGAATATGCTTTGTGAGTAGTTACGTTTGTTCTTGAGGACATGGGTGAAGTCTTGCTATTAGTAGTCATGTGAATTTGGTATTCGTTTGATATTTTGATGAGATGTATGTTGTCTTTCCTCTAGTGGTGTTATGTGAACGTCGACTACATGACACTTCACATTATTTGGGCCTAGAGGAAGGCATTAGGAAGTAATAAGTAGATGATGGGTTGCTAGAGTGACAGAAGCTTAAACCCTAGTTTATGTGTTGCTTCGTAAGGGGCTGATTTGGATCCATATGTCTAATGATGTGGTTAGGTTTACCTTAAGACTTCTTTTGTAGTTGCGGATGCTTGCAATAGGGGTTAATCATAAGTGGGATGCTTTTCCAAGTATGGGCAGTACCCAAGCACCGGTCCACCCACATATCAAATTATCAAAGTACCGAACGTGAATCATATGAGCGTGATGAAAACTAGCTAGACGATAATTCCCATGTGTCCTCGGGAGCTCTTTTCTCATTATAAGAAATTTTCCAGGCTTATCCTTTGCTACAAAAAGGATTGGGCCACCTTGCTGCACTTTATTTACTTTATTTACTTTTTACTCGCTACAATTTATCTTATCACAAAACTATCTGTTACCTACAATTTCAGTGCTTGCAGAGAAAACCTTACTGAAAACCGCTTATCATTTCCTTCTGCTCCTCGTTGGGTTTGACACTCTTACTTATCGAAAGGACTATGATAGATCCCCTACACTTGTGGTTCATCACTCGTCCCCGACCGCCACTCATAAGGAAGACAATCAATAAATAAATTATGCTCCAACTTCATCACAAAGCGGTTCACCATACGTGCATGCTACGGGAATCACAAACTTCAACACAAGTATTCTTTAAATTCATAATCACCCCACTAGCATGACTCTAATATCACCATCCTCATATCTCAAAACAATTATCAAGCATCAAATTGATCATAGCATCCAATTCACTTCCTATGATAGTTTTTATTATACCCAACTTGGATGCCTATCATTCTAGGACCAAATTTATAACCATAGCAAATACCATGCTGTTCCAAAAGACTCTCAAAATAATATAAGTGAAGCATGAGAGATCAACAATTTCTACAAAATAAAATCCACCGCTATGCTCTAAAAGATATAAGTGAAGCACTAGAGCAAAATTATCTAGCTCAAAAGATATAAGTGAAGCACATAGAGTATTCTAACAAATTCCAGATCAAGTGTGTCTCTCCCAAAAGGTGTGTACAGCAAGGATGATTGTGGTAAATTAAAAATCAAATACTCATATCATACAAGACGCTCCAACCAAACACATATCATGTGGTGAATAAAAATATAGCTCCAAGTAAAGTTACCGATAAACGAAGACGAAAGAGGGGATGCCTTCCGGGGCATCCCCAAGCTTAGGCTTTTGGTTGTCCTTGAATATCTTGGGGTGCCATGGGCATCCCCAAGCTTAGGATCTTGCCACTCCTTATTCCCTAGTCCATCAAATCTTTACCCCAAACTTGAAAACTTCACAACACAAAACTCAACAGGAAATCTCATAAGCTCCGTTAGTGCAAGAAAGAAAAACCACCACATAATGTACTGTAATGAACTCATTATTTATTTATATTGGTGTTAAACCTACTGTATTACAAATTCTCTATGGTTCATACCCCCCGATACTAGCCATAGATGCATCAAAATAAGCAAACAACACACGAAAAACAGAATCTGTCAAAAACAGAACAGTCTGTAGAAATCTGTAACTTTCGAATACTTCTGGAACTCTAAAACTCCTACCAAAATAGGAAGTCCTGGGAAATTTGTCTATTGATCTACTTCAAAAAGAATCAATGCAAAATGACGTTTCTGTGATTTAATAAAATTATTCTCGTGCGTGCAAAAGTTTCTGTTTTTCAGCAAAATCAAATTAACTATCACCGTAGGTTATCCAATAGGTTCTACTTGGCACAAACACTAATTAAAACATAAAACCACATCTAAACAGAGGCTAGATGAAATATTTATTGAATAACAGCAAGGAAAAATATTGGGTTGTCTCCCAACAAGCGCTTTTCTTTAAAGCCTTGTTAGCTAGGCATTGAGATTTCAATGATGCTCACATGAAAGACAAGAATTGAAGCGTAAAGAGAGCATCATAAAACATGTGAAAAACACACTTAAGTCTAACATACTTCCTATGCATAGGTTTTTTATAAACAAACAAATTATCAAGGCAAGCAAAAACTAGCATATGCAAGGAAGAAGACGATAGCAATCTCAACATGAAGAGAGGTAATTTAGTAACATGAAAATTTCTACAACCATATTTTCCTCTCTCATAATAATTACATGTAGGATCATAAGCAAATTAAACAAAATAGCTATCACATAACATATTCTCAACATGATCCATATGCATGCAAAGTTGACACTCTTCCAAAATAGTGGTATTAACATTAACTAAAGTCATGACCTCTCCAAACCCACTTTGAATATTATTGCAAACACTATTATCAATCTCATATTCATCATGGGGCTTAAATAAATTGTCAAGATTATAAGAAGAATCACTCCAATCATGATCATTGCAACAAGTAGTAGACATAGCAAAACTAGCATCCCCAAGCTTAGGGTTTTGTATATTATTAGCACAATTGACATCAAGAAAATTTATAGTAAAATCATTGCAATCATGCTTTTTATTCAAGGAGTTATCGTGAATCTCTTCATAAATTTCTTCATCATAATTTTCAGATTCATGAATTTTGAGCAAAGCTTCATAAAGATACTCAAGTGCATAAAACTCACTAGCAATTGGTTCATCATAATTGGATCTCTTAAAAAGATTAGTGAGCGGATGAGAATCCATAGATCTTAGGTTCTCTGTTTAGCAATAAATAAAAAACTATTCCAACCAAACGAGCAAAGGAGCCAGGTAAGACATCAAAGAAAACGAAGACGAACAGAAGAAGGGCGAATAAAATGGCAAGGGTGAAGTGGGGGAGAGGAAAACAAGAGGCAAATGGCATATAATGCAATGCGAGGGAGATGAGTTTGTGATAGGTACTTGGTATGTATTGACTTGAGCGAAGACCTTCCCGGCAACGGCGCCAGAAATCCTTATTGCTACCTCTTGAGCACTGCGTTGGTTTTCCCTTGAAGAGGAAAGGGTGATGCAGCAAAGTAGCGTAAGTATTTCCCTCAGTTTTTGAGAACCAAGGTATCAATCCAGTAGGAGGCTCCTCAAAAGTCCCACGCACCTACACAAACAAACAAGAACCTCGCAACCAACGTGATAAAGGGGTTGTCAATCCCTTCACGGTAACTTGCAAAAGTGGGATCTCATAGAGATAATAAGATAAGATAAATATTTTTGGTATTTTTATGATATAGATTGGAAAGTAAAAGATGCATATAAAAGTAGATGGAAACTTATATGATAAAAGATAGACCCGGGGGCCATAGGTTTCACTAGTGGCTTCTCTCAAGATAGCATAAGTACTATTGTGGGTGAACAAATTACTGTCGAGCAATTGATAGAAAAGCGCATAGTTATGAGAATATCTAGGCATGATCATGTATATAGGCATCACGAACGCAACAAGTAGATCGAAACGATTCTGCATCTACTACTATAACTCCACACATCGACCGACTCCTGCCTGCATCTAGAGTATTAAGTTCATAAGAACAGAGTAATGCATTAAGAAAGATGACATGATGTAAAGGGATAAACTCAAGCAATATGATATAAACCCCATATTTTTATCCTCGATGGCAACAATACAATACGTGCCTTGCTTCCCCTGCTGTCACTGGGAAAGGACACCACAAGATTGAACCCAAAGCTAAGCTTCTCCCATTGCAAGAAAGATCAATCTAGTAGGCCAAACCAAACTGATAATTCGAAGACACTTGCAAAGATAACTAATCACACATAAAAGAATTCAGAGAAGATTCAATTATTTCTCATAGATAAACTTGATCATAAACCCACAATTGATCGGATCTCGACAAACACACCGCAAAAAGAGTTACATCAAATAGATCTCCAAGAAGATCGATGAGAACTTGGTATTGAGATTCAAAGAGAGAGAAGAAGCCATCTAGCTAATAACTATGGACCTGAAGGTCTGTGGTAAACTACTCACAACTCATCGAAGAGGCCTTGCAGATGATGTAGAGGCCCTCCATGGTCGATTCCCCCTTCGGCGGAGCGCCGGTGAAGGCTCCAAGACGGGATATTGCGGATACAGAAGGTTGCGGCGGTGGAATTAGGTTTTCGTGGTGCCCCTTGATGTTTTCAGGGTACGGGACTATATATAGGCGAAGGAGGTAGGTCGGTTGAGCAACAAGGGGCCCACGAGGGTGGGGGGCGCACCGGGCACCCTCATGGCCGCCTCGTTTGTTGCTTGACGTCCACTCCAAGTCTCCTGGTTGGCATTTGTTCCGAGAAGATCGCTCCCGAAGGTTTCATCCCGTTTGGACTCCGTTTGATATTCCTTTCTTTCGAAACACTGAAATAGGCAAAAAAACAGCAATTCGGGCTGGGCCTCCAGTTAGTAGGTTAGTCCCAAAAAATGATATAAAAGTGTACAGTAAAGCCCATAAACATCCAAAACAGGTAATATAATAGCATGGAACAATCAAAAATTGTAGATACGTTGGAGACGTATCACTGGCATGTACACAAGCTCACGCGGGTCCACGGAGACCTCAATGACGCCCGTGGCTTCCAGCTCTGCGATAGTGCTTAGCGACCAGCCTGTCAATGCTACGGGATGAAGGCCGGCGCTGCGCTGGGATGGGAGCTGGACGGAGCAGGACAAGAACACCGCTGCCAGCTCGTTCTGGGCCATGTCCATGAGGCCCCATTCCTCCTTATTTTCTATCTCCTCCGGCTCGGAGTCGACTTCACCAAACTTGAAGACTAGTGGCAGATGCTCCTTCTGCACCATGACGTTGGTGGAGGTCTGCGGGGCGGAGGGGAATGGGAGGCGAATAGTAAGGCCGCCCGTATTAAGCAACGGCTCAGGCGCCATTAATAGAGAGGAAGGCGGGCGACCATGGAAGTGAAGGGGCTCGATTTCCTGTGAGCCTGCGCAGCATACAGGTTGCATGCTTCCCGGTGAGCCTGCACATTGGAGGACATCTTGCACGCCTCTCGGTCAGCCTATGCACCGGACTGCGCTCACACGCCTCCCGTTCAGTCAAGCAGCTGTCCGCATGGCACCTCCCATAGCCATTAGAACGAAGACATGTGGCGTCACGTGAATGGTTAACATAACGCACACAATTTGAATTATACAAACGTTTGCAAGGTCAGAGTGGCAGCTATTTGTTTGAAAATGCCTTTGTTGGTTGTTATTCGAGTGCTTCTTCTCTCAAAATGGACACGAAAAATACCACAACATGTCGGGTGCCATTCCATAATAGCATGCCAAGTTTCATGAATTTCAGACGAGTTTCGGATTTGCTAGAATTTAAAAACAAAGTATCTCAATGCTTTGCTGGCAATCAACAGTTCCCTAGTGTTTGAAAGTCATTCCCGTTTCTTGCATGGGACCTAAGCATGCACCCAAGGACAAAGATTTGATTTTTCAACCAATTTATATGCACTGGAGCATGTGCATGTAGTTCAAATTTGAATTATGCACATGAAATGCCTAGAAAACCTAGTTAATGTATGAAAATGACCAAACGAACCCCGAAAAAATGTAAAATTTAACACAACACTCCTGTTATTCTATGTTGACACTAGAAAAAAATTGAAAAAAATAAGAGGCAGCGGATATCATTTCGTCCCCGAAGTTGGGACATTCCTACTCAAACCAGTAGGCTTGTTGTGAGAAGCTCTGGTTTGTGAGAAGCTTATACCCAAACCTGCCCCATATGGGACAAAAAAATTACCACTGCATGTCGATGCCGCTCCATTATAGCATGCCAAGTTTCATGAATTTCAGACGAGTTTTGGATTTACTAGAACTTCAAAACCAGGAATCTCAATGTTTGCGGCCGAGTGACGGTGGCAGGGTGTTTGACATTCATTCCCATTTCTTGCATGGGACCTAAGCATGCAACCAAGGACAAAGATTTGATTTTTCAACCAATTTATATGCATTAGAGCATGTGCATGTAGTTCAAATTTGAATTGTGCACATAAATGCATTGAAAACGCAATTGATGCATAAAAATGTCCAAACGAACCCCGAAAAATCCCAAAATTTGACACGACACTCCTATTGTTCTATGTTGACACTGGAATTTTTTTGAAAGAATAAGAGGCAGCGAATATCATTTCGTCCCCAAAGGTGGGACGTACCCTACCGAAAACATCAGGCTTGTTGTGAGAGCCTTTGGTTTGTGGGAAGCATATCCCCAAACCTGCCCCAAATGGGACAATATTTTTACCACGACACCATGATAGCATGCCAAGTTTCATGAATTTCAGACGAGTTTTGGATTTACTAGAATTTAAAAACCAGGAATCTCAATGTTTGCGGCCGAGTGACGGTGGCAGGGTGTTTGACATTCATTCCCATTTCTTGCATGGGACCTGAGCATGCAACCAAGGACACAGATTTGAATTTTCAACCAATTTATATGCATTAGAGCATGTGCATGTAGTTCCCATTTGAATTGTGCTCATAAATGCATTGAAAACGCAATTAATGCATAAAAATGTCCAAACAAACCCCAAAAAATTCCAAAAATTGACATGACATATTGTTCTATGTTGACACTTGAAAATTTTTGAAAGCAATAAGAGGCACCGGATATCGTTTCGTCCCCAAAGGTAGGACGTACCCTACCGAAACCATCAGGCTTGTTGTGAGTGCCTTTGGTTTGTGAGAAGCATATCCCCAAACCTGCCCCAAATAGGACAATATTTTTACCATGACATGTTGATGATGCTCCATGATAGCATGCCAAGTATCATGAATTTCAGACGAGTTTTGGATTTACTAGAATTTAAAAACTAGGAATCTCAATGTTTGCGGCCGAGTGACGGTGGCAGGGTGCTTGACATTTATTCTCATTTCTTGCATGGGACCTAAGCATGCAATCAAGGACACATATTTTTATTTTCACCTAATTTATATGCATTAGAGCATGGGCATGTAGTTCAAATTTGAATTGTGCACATAAATGCATTGAAAACGCAATTGATGCATAAAAATGTCCAAACGAACCCTGAAAAATCCCAAAAATTGACACGGCACTCCTATTGTTCTATGTTGACACTGGAAATTTTTTGAAAGCAATAAGAGGCAGCGAATATCGTTTCATCCCCAAAGGTGGGACGTACCCTACCGAAAACATCAGGCTTGTTGTGAGAGCCTTTGGTTTGTGGGAAGCATATCACCAAACCTGCCCCAAAGGGGACAATATTTTTACCACGACACCATGATAGCATGCCAAGTTTCATGAGTTTTAGATGAGTTTTGGATTTACTAGAATTTAAAAACCAGGAATCTCAATGTTTGTGGCCGAGTGACGGTGGCAGGGTGTTTGACACTCATTCCCATTTCTTGCGTGGGACCTAAGCATGCAGCCAAGCACACATATTTGAATTTTCAACCAATTTATATGCATTAGATCATGTGCATGTAGTTCAAATTTGAATTGTGCTCACAAATGCATTGAAAACGCAATTGATGCATAAAATGTCCAAACGAACCCCAAAAAATCCCAAAAATTGACACGACATATTGTTCTATGTTGACACTTGAAATTTTTTGAAAGCAATAAGAGGCGGCGGATATCGTTTCGTCCCCAAAGGTAGGACGTACCCTACCGAAACCATCAGGCTTGTTGTTGGAGCCTTTGGTTTGTGAGAAGCATATCCCCGAACCTGCCCCAAATAGGAAAATATTTTTACCACGACATGTTGATGCTGCTCCATGATAGCATGCCTAGTATCATGAATTTCAGATGAGTTTTGGATTTACTAGAATTTAAAAACCAAGAATCTCAATGTTTGTGGCCGAGTGACGGTGGCAGGGTGTTTGCCATTCATTCCCATTTCTTGCACGGGACCTAAGCCTGCACCCAAGGACACAGATTTGAATTTTCAACCAATTTATATGCATTAGAGCATGTGCATGTCGTTCAAATTTGAATTATGCTCATAAATGCATTGAAAATGCAATTAATGCATGAAAATGTCAAAACGAACTCCGAAAAATCCCAAAAAGTGACACGACATATTGTTCTATGTTGACACGAGAAACATTTTTAAAGTAAGAAGAGGCAACATATATCGTTTCATCCCCCAAGGTGGCACGTACCCTACTGAAACCATCGGGCTTGTTGTGAGAGAAGCTCTGGTTTGCGAGAAGCTTATACCCCACACCTACCCCAAATGGGACAATATTTTTACCATGGCATGTCGCTGCCGTTTCATGATATCATGTCAAGTTTCATGAATTTCAAACAAGTTTTCAGCTTACTAGAATGTTAAAAGCATGTATCTCAATGTTATCGGCTGAGCGACAATGTCAAGGTGTTTGACATTCATTCTCATTTCTTGCATGTGACCTAAGCTTGCAACCAAGGACAAACATTTGATTTTGCAACCTGTTTTTATGAACTGGAGCATGTGGTTTAATTTTGAATTGTGCATCTAAAATGCCTAGGAAACCAAGTTACCATATAAAAATGTCCAAAGGAACCCTAAACAATTCCAATTTTTTTACGACACACATATAGTTGCATGTTCACTGCAGATAAAAGGTCTAGCAATTCAAACACCATCCATTGCCGTTGTGACCCCATTTTGTAATTCAAATCAAAATTAAAAATCAAGTTGATCCCACACAGTTTATTATCACCAACCGTGTGAGATGCAGTACAAATTATCCTGGAGCACTGTCGATGTATAGTACGCCTATGGCTTACGCGGGAAGGTGCGTCGGCTACAGTCCATAGCCGGCGTGTCAAGCACACTAGCTCGCTCCCCAAATAGCATTTCACTGTTCAATCGTCACCGGTGAAAGATGGGGACGTGGACCCACGTCGTGAGGGCAACTTTGGCGGCCCACTCCAGCGAGAGCGCGGCCGCAGCCGCCATGCGTGTGCTAACAAGGTGCTTGAGCGCGGCCGCAATCTGCGACCGGGCGGCCATGGCAGCCCAAACGGCCGCTGTTGCTTCTCAGCTGGCGGCAGCAACATTTGCCTCGGGGATAGCAGCTGGCGGGAGCAGCACAGCAGCTGTCCATTCCACAGAAGTGGCGTTAGCCCTGATGGAGGCCACCCACGCCTAGCTCGTGGCGGTCACCGCACAACCGAACGAAGCTTCTCCGACAACGGTCGGCAACCCACGACCGAAGAGTTGGCAATCGCCGAGAGCGTTTGAGCAGCCGTCCGTTCCTCCGCCGAATACCTTGCGATGACGGAGCCCGTCCAAGCCCAGATCGCGGCCACCCACGCCCAGCTCATGGTGGCCTTTTCCAAAGAGATGGCGGATGCGGATGGCGAGATGCTTGCCTAATATGGTGCGATGGATGCCATGGATCTCCTTCCCCAAGAGACCGTCGGGCGCGAGCTGGACATGGAGGAGGCGGCAGAGATTGACGAGCACCAGTCATAGTAGTACTCTTTGTTTTGTTTAATTAAGAGTGTCGGTCTTTAATTTCTTAGAGTAATGTTTAGGCCAGCTAGCTCTGTTTAATTGCTGAACTTGCTCAATTAAGAAGTGTAGGTGTGTTGTAGTCTCCTTTGCATACCCAAATTATGCAATGACGTGTATGAGCACTGTAACCGGGGAAATTGGAACCAAAATTTTTGACATTCAAACTCATCGCACACGGGTTAAGCTATCTGAACCGTTTGTGATGTTCACATATTGTACACAGTTCTGAATAAGGGACCGTGTCTGATGACACTTTGCACGCCAATTTTTGGCTGAAACAATTCCAAATTGTTGGCTTCCGCGGAAATATCTACCTCCACATCCCCTCCCCCTTACCAAAAGCCACATTTCCCATGTTTCTGCCTTCCTTTCCAAGTTGAAACCTTCACTCCTTGCTTGCAGCGCCGCTTCCTCACCGGCGACCCTCCTTCACACTGCTCGGCCTCGCCTATCTAGGCAGGTAATCCACACCTGAACCCCGTCCTCCTCCTCCTTCCACATCCCACATGCCTCGACCGCCGGCGCGAGCGCGACACCTTCCACCCAAATCACCGACCCCTCCACCAAATAGGCGTCGTCCGAAGCCATGGTGCACGCAGTATAGCCAGGATCTCAAGGAGCATTTGGCAGCGGAGAAGCAAATCATGGCCGCACGCGCGGATGAGGTCGTGATGGCTACCATTCGTGCCGACCCCCAGATCTTGGAGGAGCACCTTGCCATTTGCTAGCTATGCCGGTTAAGCATGCTCGGTTTACCCGTTGCGTGTGTTGCTCCTACCTTTCCTTAACAAATTCTAGTGAATTGTGCTATCTAATTTTACCATGCAATCTGTTGCTCCTGTGTATATGTTCTGTATGTCGTGCAGTGTGGTGCCCACTTATTAACTGTTTGGTTAATTAGTTGTCGTCTTCAGGTAACTGTTTGGTTGAATTCTGCAAATGTGATGTTCAATTCTTCAGGCTGCAATTTTGTACTATCTTCCATGTGAGAAATAAATCAAATTTATCTTTACAAAATACATGAGAAATGAATACAATTGCTATATTTCCAAGTTGTCAAGCATGCTTGGTTTGGTTATACATTGTGTAATGTGGTGCTCAGTTAACGTTTGGTTCATTTGTGTTGTGGTGTTTAGTTAATTGTTTGGTTCAATTCTGCACTACAATGTTCAATAGTTGTGGGTGCATTCTGTTATTGTATACCATGTGAGAAGTAAATCAAATTTGGTTGTACTAAATACATGAGAAACAAATACAATTGCTATATTTCCAAGTTGTTAAGCATGCTTGGTTTGGTTAACTGTCTGATCTTCTATTAGGAGTATGTTATATTGTGCAATGTGGTGCTCAGTTAATGTTTGGTTCATTTGTTGTGGTGTTAGTTAACTGGTTGGTTCAATTTTGCAATGCGATGTCCAATTGTCGTGGTTGGAATTTTTTATTGTTGTACATGTGAGGAATAAATCGAATTTGGCTGCACTTAATACATGAGAAGCATATACAAGTGCTATATTTACTAGTTCTTAATCTTGCTTGGTTTGCATAAATGGGTTTTCCATGTGGCTTGAATTAATCTGATGAATCTGCAATGTGCTTATTTTTCATCAACATATTTTACTGATAGCATGCGAACCCTTACTTAACCTGATGACTAACTACCTTATATGTGTTGCAAGAAAACAATATAATGGGAAGCACTGAGGTTTACAATCGAGGTTAGCACGTGCATGGCCCATTGTCTAATAGCACATTATTGTGCAATTGCAGGAACCATTCTAATACTTAGGTTTTTAACAATTTGGTCCTGCACATGTAGGTCCTGCTGTCAGAGGTTTTGACCCACTGTTCGACCCTTTTTGCATATGGGGAAATGAGTTGTCCATGAATATCAATCAAGTCAAGAAACTCAGAAAGATTGTTAGGATAAAGAAATTAGCGACAAAAAACAACAAGATCTTTGTCTGCACAATGAAGAAGACATCAGTTCACTACAAGATGGTACTAACTATTATACCTTGCCTTTTTTATTCCTTTGCCCCATTTTCAATATAGAGAAGATATTTATGCACATCCTTGTTTTCAGGCATTTCCAAAGCAGTTCACAGATGAGTACCTATCAAACCACCTCTATGGTCAGGAGGCGAGGAAGGTTTTCATACAACACCCACGGTTCAATATTGAAGTGTTCCTGAAGAGGACGAAGGATGGACGGTCTATCATCCACAGGCACTGGCTTAAAGTTGCCAAGACCTTCAACATCAATGAAGGCTCAATATTCGCCTTCCGCTTTAGCAGTTTTCCCGATGAGATGCATTTGTCTATGTACCGTCTATGATGCTAATTTTGAAAGGTCATGCAGTTGTGTAATGGGGTAGCTAGTGCTGAATCTATCATGTTGTACTTAATATGGGAATGAAATATATTATGTGTTTAATATGAATGTCAATAAGATTAATAAATGGATTATTAATAATAGGGTAATCAGCCTACTAATGGCGAATTAGCCTGCTAATTGGTTTTTGGTGTTGCAAACGGTTATTGAGAAATTATCGCGGGCAATGACCTTAGGCAACGTACACAGTTTCTAGGAATAAAGTGTGTTGGATTGATGAACAATCACACACGATATTCTCTTCAAAACTGTTTGTGTTAGGCCACCTTGCGCAAACGTTTACCACATGAAAACTGTGTGTGATGGATAACCTTTGCCACACAGTTTCTTCTACCCACCATGTGTGCTGCATTCAATAACGCAAACGATTTTTTTTAATATTGTGTGCGATGGGAACGCCATCATAAATGATTTAACGGGAAAAATTGTGTGTGATGTACCTACGAATGGAAACGTTTTTCTTGCAGCGACTGTGTGGGATGTATATACGAACAGAAATGTTTCGCGGGGACTGACTGTGTGGGATGTACTTACGACCGGAAATGATTTTGCCTGTATAATTGTATTTTTTGAGCACCACTGTACGTATAATCGTATTTGGTCGCTCGCCGGTCGCACACAACCTCATTTTGATGAGCGTGTGTGCCAGGAGGGCATATCCCCGACGGTTTCTGGGTCGTGTGGGAAGGACCCCCTAATCGGCCACACTCACTAGGCGACGGTTCCAAATGCGGTCGTAGAAAGGGGTTTTAAACCGTTTGTATAGCACCGACGCGTACCAGTGTAAGAGCTAGTGTTTCAACTATGCCAAAAGCATTGTATGATGTTCTCGGTTCCACTAATATGAGTGAATGTTCTTTAAACTTGGATCTAGCGGATTCCGCCGTTAAAAAGCCTATGGGTAGAGTAACCTGCTTGTTATTTCTAATAGAAATTATTTCCCCATAGACTTTATTATTTTTTATATTGAATGAAATTCGGCTTGTCCAATTATACTTGGGAAACCGTTTATGACAACTATAGGTGCAATCATTGACATGAAGGAGGGTAACATATGACTCCACTTCCCTATAAAGAAAGGTATGGAACATTTTCCTAGAAAGAAGATTAAATCTCCTTTGAATCTATAATGAGAGCTACCTATGGTATGGTCATAAAATATGATAATACTTGATATTTTGCATTATGTCTAGCTAGGGGCATTAAACAATAGCGGTTGTTGGGAGGCAACCCAATAGTTATATTTATTTTTCCTTTTTTCCTTTTTGTGTGTCTACATGATATTGCTCTTTTAGTAATTGTTTTTGTATCTTTTGTTTTCCATTTTTTTGCCAAGCAAAGACTTTAGTGTGATATGGATGCATCTTTATTTGGTTCTGTGAAAAACAGAAACTTTTGCGTCCGGTATATGAATTATCGTTCTATACTAGAACGTCATCAATTTCTGCAATTTTTACATAGTACTTCTATGCAAAAAAATCTGTTTTCTTAATTTTATAGATTTTTTGAATTTACATAACTATGATAATAAATTACATCTTTACGTGATGTTCGGCTTTTGACAGATTCTGTTTTTGTTGCATATTGCGCTTGTTTTAAAGTTTTTACGCCTTATATTGGGAGATATAAATTGTAGAAATTATATAATATACTAGGCATTATGTTTGGACAATTATGAATCCTGACTTGACAGTACCAAAGTGAATGATTTATTTTATTATACTAACCTATCTCACGAGTTCCGTTAAGTTTTGTGTGGCCGAAGTTTTCAAGTTTTGTGTGAGATGATGATGGAAGGAGAATAAAGAGCGGCAAGAGCCTAAGCTTGGGAATGCCCAAGGAACACCAAGGTAATATTCAAGGAAGACTCAAGCATCTAAGCTTGGGTATGCCCCGGATGGCATCCCCTCTTTTGTCTTCAATATATCGGTAACTTCACTTGGAGCTATATTTTATTCTTGACATCATATGTGTTTTGCTTGGAGCACCTTTGCTTTTAGTTTAGTTTTGCTTGCTAGTCTTCACAATCATTATTTCCTGATCACACCTATTATGAGAGACACACATTCATCTTAAATTTATAGAATGCTCATTGATCTTCACTTATATATGTTGAGTTGAGGCAATTACTCATGTTCTTCACTTATTTTGTTTGAGCACGGTGATATGTTTTATAGAAATTATTTGCACTCTCTTGCTTCACTTATATCTATTTGAGAGTTAAATAGGAAGTGGTAATTTGCATGAGTTATATGTTTGGTACAAAAATGATAGGTATACAATGGTGGTATAATAAAAACTTGCATGGACTTGTAGATCATTGAGTATGATAAGTTTGATTCCTTGCAATAGTTTTGCTTCCTTGCAATAGTTTTGCAATATTGAGATGATGATGATATGTGAGTGTATTATTGAATGGTTATGGTTTAGTACAAATATTGGTGTTAAGGTTTGTGAGTCTTTATTCATGAAAGTGTTAGTCTCTGGCATAAGAGAAAATTGGAGCATGATTTATCCCTTATTGATATCCTTCGTGTTGTTTGGATCGGGGGTGCGCGATGGTTTACTCCTCCCAACATCCTCCCTAGGGGCATGCGAGTCATTCTTTGCTTCGAGGGTGTCGGTGTCAAAACCGGCGGATCTCGGGTAGGGGGTCCTGAACTGTGCGTCTAGGCGGATGGTAACAGGAGATGAGGGACATGATGTTTTTACCCAGGTTTGGGCCCTCTCGGTGGAGGTAAAACCCTACTCCTGCTTGATTAATATTGATGATATGGGTAGTACAAGAGTAGATCTACCACGAGATCAAGGAGGCTAAACCCTAGAAGCTAGCCTATGGTATGATTGTTGTTCCTCCTGCGGACTAAAACCCCCCGGTTTATATAGACACCGGAGAGGGCTAGGGTTACACAGAGTCGGTTACAATGATAGGAGATCTACATACCCGTATCGCCAAGCTTGCCTTCCACACCAAGGAAAGTCCCATCCGGACACGGGACGGAGTCTTCAATATTGTATCTTCATAGTCTTGGAGTCCGGCCGACGGTGATAGTTCGGCTATCCGGACACCCCCTAGTCCAGGACTCCCTCAGTAGCCCCCGAACCAGGCTTCAATGACGACGAGTCCGGTGCGCAGATTGTCTTCGGCATTGCGAGGCGGGTTCTTCTCCAAATTCCATGTACTTGTCGAATAGTGTCCGGCTTCTTATAAATGCTGCACTCCTTGGCTTCCACGCCCAATAATGGCCATCTTCCACGTGTCGAACGAATGCGGAAAGCCAGAGTATTTTTACACTTTCCCCCCTAGCTGCGCAAATGAGCCGCCTATAAAAAGAGATGAGGATCTAGATCCGAACCACACCATCCTCCTACCGCGAGTATTCATCGGAGCGCCTCTGACAAAAACCCATTCCATCATGGATAATCGATGCGGCTCCTCCTCTCGCGCTCCCAGCCCTGAGGCTGGAGATTGGGAGAGGTGCTTAGTCCCGCATAGCGAGTTACTGACGCTCCAAGCCGAGGGATTTCTTCCCCCAGCCTTTATGGATCCGGTGCGAGCCGGACTCGCCACCTACAAGGGCGGAAAGCAGGCGGAGAGCGTTCCCAATCCCTCCAAAGGAGAGCGGGTATGCTTTGTCCCTTATCTAATAAGAGGACTCGGATTTCCCATACATCCGTTTCTCCAGGGGCTCCTGGAGTTCTATGGCCTCCAGCTGCACCACCTTACGCCTGCCTCCATTTTGCACATCGCGGGCTTTGTGGCCCTTTGCGAGTTGTTCTTGCGCGTCGAGGCCCATTTCGCGCTGTGGAAGAGATTATTCTGCCTCGTACCCCGTTCTCATGAGGGGTCGATATATCAAGTGGGCGGAGCCGAACTATGGCGCATCGCCGGGACCGGATATCTATCCGGAACCCCGAAGAAGGCGTCCGAAGACTGGCCTTCGGATGGTTTTATATAGAAGACGCCCCGCTACCATATCCAGTTCGGATCGGCCTCCCGGAGTTCAGTAATGCTCCTCTGAAGAAACGCCTAATTTGGCGTCCGCGGAGCCCTCAACGGGAGGATGACAGGGACGTCCTATACTGATGGGCCGAATAAGATTATTGGCTCATTCCGGATTGACCATGATTGGAGTCATGGCCACATGCATCATGCGGGGGGTGTAGCCGCTCCAGTATAGGGGCCACCCCATGTGGGATTTCAACGGAGAGGACGATGCCACCCGGTCATGGCCGCAAGGGGCCGGGATCGGTCGCCGATCTAGTGAAGATCCTGTCCGGCCTGTATAAAGGGGAGGCGGAGGACTTCCTCCGTGCCAGTCCATTGAATGGATTTTCCATGAACAACCCTCGAAGCTGGGTAAGCGGACACTTGTCTATCCGATCCATATTCCCAAAGTTAAGTGTCTTATTTTGTGATTTCGACGCAGGAACAACGCCGGGCTGTAGAAGATATACGCAGTCCGGCTCCACAACCCGAGGATCCAGAACGGTCCCTCGATCCGGCCTCCGAAGAGGATCCGGACATAAAGGTGGAGCTGGTCAATGGGGTGTTCCACCAACTTAGCATCGACAATGCTTTGGTCGCCATTACGGCCGACTACCCCGGAATATCTCCAGCTTCCCAGGTAACTGTGACCGAAGTTCTGATACCATTGTCCATCCGTGCTTATCTCTGATCACCGTATACTAATGGTGTTCCGCAGGAGGCGCCTTTGAGGCGGGAAGCCGAGCCTGCGGTGGCTGGCCAACAAGGGGCAGCTCGGCCCAGCAGGCGGAAAAGAAGTGCGGTGCGAATCGAGACATCGCCGCAACAGTATGGCGCGCCACCGTGTTTTAAGAAAGATTCCTGGAAGGCATATTAACGCTCGTGATTTTTCAGGAGAAAGAGCGCTCGTCGGACTGTGTCCGGGGAGTTTGCCAATCAAGCCTCCGCTAGCCAGGCTCCAACGCCAGGTCCGGAGGGGGAGGCGAACGCAAGGCACGCGTCGGGTGCTCCTCCAACGGAGGATGCCGACAGGTTGTCCGCCACCAGATCTGAGGTGGAGAGCGCCATGAATCACAGGCGCCGCCGGATAGTTCTTCGTGACGCATGTTTCTCCCCGGAGGCATTGAATGTCTTTAATTCGGGAGATGCGCACCTCCGTGCCGCTCAAGATGGTCTAGCCAGAGCCACGGAGCAGTATGTGAAAGACATACGGGTGAGGAATTTTGACAGTTATTTATGCCAGTAGCCCCCGAGACTTAAAATAGTTAGAATAATTGATTTAAGGATCATTTGTTATGCAGGATCTTACGGAGAAGAATACCCACCTGTCCCAGGAGCTTCAAGAGTGCAAGGCCCAACTTGAGGCCGCACTAGCCGCCACATGAGGAGCCACAGATACCCCCTCCGGTAATATATACTTTCAAAAGATAAGTAGTTTGTGAAGTGCGGTGTGTGTATAGGTCTGACAATAATATTGCAGATGGCGCCGGACTAGATCCGGACAGGCAGCAGCTACTACGCCAGCTAAAGGTCGGCGAGAAGGTGCTTACAAGGGTGTGGCAGGAGAAAAATAACCACCAAGATGCCAACACCCAGCTGGGCGAGGAACTAAAAGATGTTCAGGCCCAGCTGTCTGACTCCGTAAAGGAGAATCAGGGCTTCGTCGCGGCATTTATAGTAAGTGCTTGAACGAACTTTTGAAAAGAAGAGTTCGGCGAGGAAGTCGATTAACAGGAATATGTCTGTAGGTATGCTCACAGGTCGTCCTGTGGAGGAAATGCCCGGTTCAACGGGTAACCTACTTCCTGAGCTACTGCAACTGCATGAACGAGTTTGGCAGGTGATGAGCGCCGTCGCCCAGGACTTGTGGCCGTCCGTCTCCCTACCCGAAGGTCTTGGAGAGCTTGCCGAGAAGCTTCAGGGGGCACGGCGGCGCTTCCGTCTATGGAAGATATCGGCCTGCCGTCAAGGCGCCAGGGAGGCCTGGGCCATGGTGAAGACGCGGTACACGAAGGCTGACCCAAACCACATGGCCAAGGTCGGACCTGTGGGGCCCGATGGGAAGGAGATCCCTGTGAGCTTAATGTACGGCCAAGTAGAGTTGGCCGCAAAGTATTCCCAGCGGGACTATAAACTAGACAGCCTATTAGATGGTATTGAAGAGGAATACGGTCAGTCAATTTGACTATGTAATTTAAAATGACATGTAAAATGCCCTCTAGCCGGATTGTAGATCGTTTGTCGTTGCAGACCTTTTCGCTTCAACCTCGGGACCCGACAGTCCGGAGTGTGTCCGAATACCCTCGCGGTTATATAAAAAACTGGGGCATGCATGGAGACCAGGCGTAGGGGTCATTAGTGCTTTATCAGACAAGTGCCCAACTAGTTATGTTATATTACATGGTTAGTAAGAAACATCTTCCAGGGAGAATAGTTCCGTTAGGGGTTCCTTTCCCTGGGAGGCAGGCCCTAAAGTGCATGTCCGGACTGCGGGGAAAGCAGGAAAGCATCTGGAGGCAGATAAATAAATAGGTAAGAAATCATCTTTTAGTTCACCGACCGAATATTCCCTTAAGAACGCTAGCTTTCGGCTTCACCCAGTCTGAGGTACACATCCGGCTGACCCGGCAGTAACAATCGCAGAGGTGCTCCCTTTACCTCCTAGCCAAACAATCGGGAACGTAGGGGTAAGCACAGGAGCCAGGCAACCTAGCTTGGCCAAAACTTAAGTCATATCGATGCATATAATGGTGAATAAAAGGTACATGCAGAAGTGTGACACATGTGTTGGGCATAAAGCCCGTATTAATAAGCTTCTGTTAAAGAAGCCCCAGGTATAATGAGTGCGAGTAGCATGTCAAGTGTGTGCGAACAATGCACAGGGGAGCCTCAAAAGGCTTTGAGAAGAAAGACAAAAAAGAGAAGGGAAGAAGGAGAGAAATAAAAGACAGCGAAAAAATATAAAATGTAGACTGAGGAAGGAGACGAACTCAGAGTCCGACGCTAGGCGTAGAATCTTCAGAGACGGGCTGCGTTCCATGGGTTCGGCTTGAATCGGTTATCCTATGCGTCTCGCAGACGGTACGCTCCGCCGGTCAGGACTTGGGCGATGATGAAGGGACCTTCCCATTTGGGCTTGAGTTTGTCCTTTTTCTTGTCCGATAGGCGTAGAACTAGTTCGCCAACATTGTAAGTTTTGGTCCGTACTTCTCTGCTTTGGTATCTTCAAGCCTGCTGTTGATAGAATGCGGAACGAGCTTTTGCCACGTCGCGCTCCTCCTCTAAGGCGTCCAAACTGTCCTGCCGATCCAACTCGGCTTCTCTTTCTTCGTACATGCGCACGCGAGGTGAGTCATGAATTATATCGCAGGGCAAAACTGCCTCTGTGCCGTATACCATAAAAAATGGTGTGAATCCGGTAGTACGATTCGGCGTGGTCCGCAGCCCCCAAAGTATGGAGTCGAGCTCCTCTACCCAGTGCATATTAAATTCCTTGAGGGACTGCACTAGTCTGGGTTTAATGCCGCTCATGATTAGATCGTTTGCTCGTTCAACTTGACCGTTAGTTTGAGGGTGATAGACTGAAGCATAGTCGAGCATGATGCCAATGTTTTTGCACCAGAGTTTAACCTCGTCGGCCGTGAAGTTCGTGCCGTTATCAGTGATGATGCTATGGGACGCCGTAACGGTGTACTACCCCTGATATGAAGTCTATCACAGGTCCGGATTCGGCCGTCTTAATTGGCTTGGCTTCTATCCATTTGGTGAATTTATCCACCATGACCAATAGGTATTTTTGCTTGTGGGTTCCCCCTTTAAGGGGTCCAACCATGTCAAGCCCCCAGACCGCAAACGGCCAGGTGATGGGTATAGTTTTGAGGGCGGTGGGTGGCATGTGGCTTTGATTAGCAAAGAGCTGGCAACCGACGCATCGTTGGACTAAGTCCTGAGCATCTGCCCGGGCCGTCGGCCAATAAAATCCTATGCGGAAGGCCTTACCTACAAGGGCCCAGGCTGCGGCATGGTGCCCACCGAGTCTGGCATGAATTTCAGCCAGAAGATTTCGCCCTTCCTCTTCGGAGATACACCTTTGAAGGACTCCGGTTGTGCTTTTCTTATAAAGTTCTCCCTCATGGACCTTATAGGCTTTAGATCGCCGTACTATGCAGCGGGCCTCGTTTTGGTCCTCAGGAAGTTCCTGCCTAGTTAAGTAGGCTAGGAATAGTTAGGTCCACGGGCAATGACTGCCATTATTTCGTGGGCTGAAGATGTTGTTTCATTGGCAGAACCACCGATTGTGTCAGGATGTTCGGTGTTGGGCAATGCGGTAGGGTCCGGATTGTTGTTTCTGGACTACCCTTCCCATAGTACGGATGGCTTGAAAAGCCGTTCCAGGAAGATGTTGGGAGGGACGGCATCGCGCTTTGCGCTGATGCATGCCAATACGTCCGTCGCTTGATTATTATCCCGGGCTATATGGTGAAGTTCGAGCCCTTCAAACCGAGCTGACATTTTCAGGACGGCGTTACGGTAAGCTGCCATTTTCCGATCCTTGGCGTCGAAGTCTCCATTTATTTGGGATATCGCGAGGTTCGAATCCTCACGCACCTCTAGGCATTTAATGCCCATGGAGACCGCCATCCGGAGGCCATGTAGAAGGGCCTCATATTTGGCTGCGTTGTTGGAGTCCGTGTACATTATCTGGAGTACGTATTGGACTGCGTCTCCGGTTGGGGACGTCAGGACGATGCCAGCCCCCAGGCCAGCCAACATTTTGGAGCCGTCGAAGTGCATAATCCAATTGGAGTATGCGCCGTACTGTTTAGGGAGTTCGGCTTCAGTCCATTCGGCAATGAAGTCAGCCAAAACTTGTGACTTGATAGCTCGTCGTGGTTTATAGGTTATGTCGAATGGGAGGAGCTCGATGGCCCATTTTGCAATCCGGCCAGTTGCGTCGCGGTTGTTTATAATGTCATTAAGAGGTACTTCGGAGGCTACTGTTATCGAACACTCTTGAAAGTAGTGTCGCAGCTTCCGGGATGCCATGAACACCGCGTACGCTATCTTTCGATAGTGTGGATACCGGGACTTGCATGGAGTTAGGACAGTGGACACATAGTACACTGGTTTTTGAAGAGGGAACTTGTGTCCGTCCTTTTCTTGTTCGACGACGAGCACCGCGCTTACAACTTGATGTGTTGCCGCGATATATAATAACATTGGTTCACCCAAGTTGGGCGCGGCCAGGACCGGATTTGTGGCCAATATGGCTTTGATTTCTTCGAGTCCGGCCGTAGCGGCATCCGTCCACTTGAAGTGTTCAGTGCGCCGGAGGAGGCGATAAAGGGGTAATGCCTTTTCTCCTAAGCGGGAGATGAAGCGGCTTAGAGCCGCCACGCATCCAGTCAATTTTTGTATTTGTTTGAGGTCTTTTGGGATATCCAATTGTGACAGGGCTCGGATCTTGGCTGGGTTTGCTTCAATTCCTCTATTGGATACAATGAAGCCCAAGAGCTTTCCGGCTGGTACGCCAAAAACGCATTTTTCCAGGTTGAGCTTAATGTCATATGCTCGAAGATTGTCGAATGTGAGCCTCAAGTCGTCTACTAGAGTTTCGACATGCTTGGATTTGATGACCACATCATCTATGTATGCCTCCACCGTTTTGCCGATCTGGTTTGCCAAACATGTCTGAATGATGCGCTGATATGTTGCGCCGGCATTTTTGAGCCCGAAGGCCATTGTGTTGAAGCAAAATGGGTCGTATGGAGTGATGAATGCCATTGCGGCTTGGTCTGGTTCTACCATCTTAATTTGGAGGTAGCTGGAGTATGCGTCGAGGAAGCACAATGAATCATGCCCCGCGGTAGCGTCGATAATTTGATCGATGCGGGGAAGGGGGAAGGGATCCTTTGGGCAAGCCTTATTGAGGTCCTTGAAATCGACACATAGGCGCCAGGATTTGTCCTTCTTTGGTACCATTACCAGGTTTGCTAGCTAGTCTGGATGTTTTATATCTCTGATGAATCCGGCTTCCAATAGTTTGGCTAGCTCCTCTCCCATTTCCTGTCTCTTGGGTTCGGAAAAACGCCGAAGAGCCTGTTTGACTGGCTTGAATCCTTTGAGGATATTTAGGCTGTGCTCGGCCAGCCATCGTGGGATTCCTGGCATGTCTGAAGGGTGTCAAGCAAAAATGTCCCAATTTTCCCGTAGGAATTCTCGTAGTGCGGCGTCTACATCAGGGTTTAATTGTGCCCCGATGGAGGCCGTCTTTGTAGGGTCCATTGGATGGACTTGGAATTTGACTATTTCGTTCGCTCGCTTAAAAGAGCTGGACTTGGATCTTTTACCAAGTATCACATCGTCCCTGTTCACCGTGGAGCGCAGCGCGGTGAGTTCTTCAGCTGCTAGGGCTTCTGATAGTGCCTCTAGGGCTAGTGCAGCTGTCTTATTTTCGGCGCGGAGTGCTATGTCCGGATCACTGGTAAGGGTGATGATTCCGTTGGGCCCGGGCATTTTGAGATTCATGTAGCCATAATGGGGTAAAGCTTGAAAGATTGTGAATGCCTCCCGCCCTAATAAAGCGTGATATCCGCTGCCGAACGGGACCACTTGAAATGTGACCTCCTCGGACTTGTAGTTGTCCGGCGTGCCGAACACCACATCCAGTGTGATTTTTCCTGTGCAGCATGCTTCTCGACTAGGGATTGTTCCTCTCAAGGTTGTGCTGATTCGCTCAATGCGGCTCCAGTCTATTTCCATTTTTCGAAGGGTTTCCTCGTAAATGAGGTTTAATCCGCTGCCGCCGTCCATGAGTACCTTAGTAAGGCGAAAGTCATCCACTATTGGACTGAGGACCAATGTGGCTGGTGCTCGGGCTGTTCGGAATTTAGGTTCTTCACTGGCATTAAAGGTAATAGCCGTGTCAATCCATGGGTTTATTGTTGCTACTTGGTAGACTTCGGCAAGGCTGCAGAGTGTTTGTTTTCGCATATTATTTGATGTGAAAGTCTCGAAGACTGTTAATATCGTACTGGTGCTGCTGGGCTGGTTCTCTGGAGCTAGAATGTCACGCCCAATATGCGACCCTATCCAAAAGGAACTCGAAGGTCCCACCAAGGATAGACCCGCATATTGGAACGCTTTTGCAAGGTGGATATCATTACATCAACATTACATAATAGATGGGGATACATACATAAGGCATACAATGCCACACGAATACAACATCATCATACATAAGAGCACCATCCGACTACGGATGAAACACAAATAGAAAATCAAACGACATCCACCCTGCTAGCCCAGGCTGCCGACCTGGAACCTATCCCCTGATCGAAGAAGCAGAAGAAGAACTCAACGCAAGCAAGCATCGCTCTCGCGTCAGGATCAACGCAAAACCTGTACCTGCAACTGTTGTTGTAGTAATCTGTGAGCCACGAGGACTCAGCAATCTCATTACCATGGGTATCAAGACTAGCAAAGCTTAATGGGAAAGGAAGGGGTAAAGTGGTGAGGTTGCAGCAGCGACTAAGCATGATATGGTGGCTAACATACACAAATGAGAGCGAGAAGAGAAACAAAGGAACGGTCGTGAAGCTAGCAATGATCAAGAGGTGATCCTGAACACCTACTTACGTCAAACATAACACAGAAACCGTGTTCACTTCCCGGACTCCGCCGAGAAGAGACCATCACGGCTACACACGCGGTTGATGCATTTTAATTCGGATTAGGTGTCAAGTTATCTACAACCGGACATTAACAAATTCCCATCTACCACATAACCGCGGGCACGGCTCTCGAAAGTTTATACCCTGCAGGGGTGTCCCAACTTAGCCCATGATAAGCTCTCGCGATCAACGAAGAATATTCCTTCTCCCAGGAAGACCCAATCAGTCTCGGAATCCCGGTTTACAAGACATTTCGACAATGGTAAAACAAGACCAGCAAAGCCGCCCAATGCGCCGACATCCCGATAGGAGCTGCACATATCTCGTTCTCAGGGCAACACCGGATAAGTCAAGCTACGAGTAAAACCAGACTTCGAGTTTCCCCGAGGTGGCCCTCAAGAAGTTGCTCGATTCGACCAACACTTAGACAAGCACCGCCCGAGGGGCTAAAATAAAGATGACCCTTGGGTTAATTACTCCCAAGGGAAAAGTAGGTGGTGGTGAGGCAAATGGTAAAACCAAGGTTGGGCCTTGCTGGACAAGTTTTATTCAAAGCGAACTGTCAGGGGGGTCCCATAAATCACCCGATCGCGTAAGGAACGCAAAATCCAGGAACATAACACCGGTATGACGGAAACTAGGGCGGCAAGAGTGGAACAAAACACCAGGCATAAGGCCGAGCCTTCCACCCTTTACCAAGTATATAGATGCAATAATAATATAAGAGATATTGTGATATCCCAACATAAATCCTGTCCACCATGGAGCAATCTTCAACTTCACCTGCAACTAACAACGATATAAGAGGGGCTGAGCAAAGTGGTAACATAGCCAAGCAACGGTTTGCTAGGAAGGGTGTCAAAGGTTAGAGGTTCATGGCAATTTGGGAGGCTTGATAAGCAAAAGATAGGTAACGCAGCATAGCGATAGAACGAAGCAACTAGCATAGCAATGATAGTAGTGAGATCCAGGGTAGCGATCATCTTGCCTGAAATCCTGCAAGGAAGAAGAACGAGTCCATGAATAAGATGAAGCCACGAAGACGAACCACACGTAGACGAACGAATCCTCACGATCGCAACGAAACGGGAATTATCGAGAAGAAGCACACACAACATATAAAGTTCATTAAGTTGAACAAACATTAAGTTGAAATTGTTAAACAGCAAGTTAAAGAGCACCAAGAGGATCTACACGAAATTCTAGTCAAGTTTCATATAAAGTTCATTTGATTCGGAGCTACGGCTTAGAAGATATGAGCAAAACAAGTTCAACATGGCATTGATGCAAAATGCATACAAACATCAAGCAAACACACCAAAACTAGGATGCAACATGATAATATGAAACTACATGCAAAAACAAGCAAGTTTCATATAGAGCACACTCAAAACGGAGCAACGGTGCAACACATACACTCTATACAAGTCATAACAACAATCTGTCCAAAACAGCAACTAGGCATATTGCAAGCATCAAAACAATATGCTACAGCACCTCACATAAGAACAAAAGGCATAGGCATGATGTACAGGTAAAGCATAACAAAACATGAACACTGAGCTATCTCCAGAAACAACTAGAACATGCTCAAAAAGACATGGAGATATTGCAAATAATAATAGTTTCAGACTTTAGCAGGAATAACATCAGGTTGCAATGTTTAGAGCTATCAAACGACATGCTACAGGAACTTATCATGGCAAACAAAGACATAGCATGATACTACTAAATCCATAGAACAACAGTCCCTTACTGACCATGAGCCAAAAAGGATCAGAAGATAAGATGGCACCCATGTAAACATGGCAAGTTATATTACAGATTCATACATGGCAGGAACAACAATAAGTAAGCATGTTGGTGAGCTTGAACCACTCACCACAGAGCAATACATGGCATGGCAAGGCAACCACCAGTAAGAAGACATGTTTATGAAGCTAAGCATGGCAATAGCAAGTTCATAGGGCGCATGGATCACTAGAAAAGCACATGGCCAAAACTGAAGTTAATGTTAACAGGCTGACAGCAACATCCTTTAGCAAATTTTAGAGCAAGATAACAACATGTTCCAGCAGGCTATAATTGCAACCAGTGGCATGAATGGATAGACCAAGACATGTAGATCAAAACATGTTTATAGAACATCTCCAGATTATGCATAGAATGATTAGTAGAAGCATGTTTACATAGCAACAAAATATAACACAATCTGCCTAGCAAAACAGCAACAGCAAGTACACTACTTAACAAGCTTGATGCACTCAGAACACAACTCACAAAAATACATGGTTTGCACCTCTGGAAAGATTACATAACATAGATCAAAACACATGTAGACATCAACCTCATAGGATGCACACATCAAACATGGCAAAAATGACAAATGAGCATGTTATAACAGTCTCAGCAGATCAACATCAACATGCAGTCTTCCAACAGCATTTCGGGCATCAATATGAGCTCAAATGAAAATGATGCCATGAGATGAAATGAAGTACTCGTTGAGACGAACAATTTGACATATTACACGCACGAAACGGAGCTACGGATGCAGAGATACAATGCGATGAACATGGCATGATTATGCAAAAATATCTTCGGGACTTGGTGGTTTCGAGGTCAACCTTCGGCCCGCACGGTTTTCGAGGATCGCCGGGGAGGCTCGCCGGAGATGAATGGGGAGGCAGATCCGAGCCGGGTCCGGCCGGATCTCGCCGGATCCGTGCGCGGACCCCGAGGAGCGGCGCCGGGCGGCGACCTTGGCGAGGCGGGCGGCGAAAGCAAAGCGGCGACTGGCGGCGGCTCTCCGCGGCGGGCGGCTGTGATGCCGCCGGCGGCAGGCGGCAGGAGGCCGAGGGCGGCAATCGGCTGCAGCGGCGCTTCGCGGGCGCGGCGGTGGAGGAGGCGCCGAGCGCGGCGGAGGTCGCCGGCGGGCTGCCGGAGTTAGCGGCGCCAGCGAGAACAGACGGCGAAGCGGCGGCCGGAGGCGACTGGCTGGCGGCGGTGTGAGGGTTCGCTGGCCCGCGATGGGCTCCACGGCCAGCGGTGCGGGCAGCGGCGGAGGCCACGTGGAAGGCGGTGGTTGGCCGGGCGGCGGCGGGCGGACGTGTAACGCCCCGGATTCGATGCGCCAGGTGTCCGCCAGTTATTCGCCGTCGTTGCCATGTCATTTTCTTGCGTGTTGCACTTTGCCATGTCATCATATGCATTTCATATCATGTCATCATGTGCATTGCATTCGCATACGTGTTCGTCTCATGCATCCGAGCATTTTCCCGGTTGTCCGTTTTGCAATCCGGCACTCCTATGTCATCCGGCGTCCTCTTTTTGCCTCTTCTTTGGTGCGGGTGTTAAACATTCTCGGAATGGACCGAGGTTTGCCAAGCGGCCTTGGTATAGCACCGATAGACCGCCTGTCAAGTTTCATGCCATTTGGAGGTCGTTTGATACTCCAACGGTTAACCGGGTAAGCGCAAAAGCCCTCTTTTGTTGCAGCCCAACACCCCTTCCAAAGTGGCCCGAAACCCATCCAAACCCCCTCCATGCTCTCGGTCGTTCGATCACGATTGCGTGGCCGAAAACCGCTCCTCATTTGGACTCTCCTAGCTCCCTCTACCTATAAAAACGTCTTCCCCTTTCCATTTTCGGATCATTTTCCCCCCGAAACCCTAGCCACGCTCCTCTCCGCCGCCGGACATGTCCGCGTCGCGCCGGACATGTCCGCGCCGCCCGCCGCAGCCAATCCGCCCCTACCACGTGTCTCGCGCCGCCGTCTCCGTCCGCGCCCGCCGCGCCGAGCCAGTTCGAACCCTCGCTCAAGCCTATATCTGCACCGCCGCTCTCCGGCGCCCCGCCTCCAGCGCCGCCCGCGCCGCCGTCGCGCCTCGCCGCCTTCGCTCCTCCCCTGGCGCGAGCCCCGCCGCGGCCGTCCGGATCTGGCGCCGCCAGCGCCATCCGGCCATCATGGCGCCATGGCGCCCGCGCCAGCCGCGGCTTGACCGCACCGCCCGCCCAGTCTGCGCCGCCATGCGCCTCGCCCGCCGCCTCGGCCGCCTCTCCGCCATCGCCGCCCTTCGCCGAGTTCCGTCGCGCCGCCCTTCGCCCGTCGCCCGCGCCTCCTCTCCGTCGCCCTCAGCCAGATCCGGCCACGGGAGGGCCGGATCCAGCCGCCCCGTGCCTCGCCGGCCCCGTTTCTCTCCTCTCCGGCGAGCCTCGATATCCGTGCAGACGAGGTTGACCTCCAAAATTTCGTCTAAGTCCCTAAGTTTTGCACATTATCATGCCATGTTCATCTTGCTGTATCTCTGCATCCGTAGCTCTGTTTTGTGCGTATAATATGTCAAATTGTTCGCTTCGACGAGTAATTCATTTCATTCCATTGCATCATTTTCATTTGAGTTCATCTTGATGCCCGAAATGCTATTGGAAGAGTGCATGTTGATGTTAATCAATAAACCTGTTATAACTTGCTCATTTGTCATTTTGCCATGATTGATGTGTGCATCCTATGAGGTTGATGTCTACATGTGTTTTGATCTATGCCATGCCATCTTTCCAGGGGTGTATGCCATGTATTTTTGTTATCAATGTGGTGACTAGCACAAGCATGCAAACTAGGCTTCGTGATATTGTTGATTTAGTCCCTGTTCTGCTATTATTTTGATGCCATGTAAACTTGATGCTACAGGGAGATCCATGCATATTTAGAGATACTTCAGTAAGGGTGTTTTGAACAAATGGTTATTGTCTATCCATTCATGCCCTTGTTTGCAATTATGGAGTAGTCTAGCATGTCATTTTGGTACTCTACTTTTGCTTCAAAATGTTCCTGGCAGATTGTTTACTTGTTATTCAATATGGCCAAGCTTGCTATAGTTGATCCTTGCATGCTATGGACTTGTTCTTGCCTTGGTTTGTTTCATAAACATGTCTTCTTGATGATGCTATGCTTATCTTGTCATGCAATGACTTGTGGTGAGTGAATCGAGCTTGTTAAGTAGTGTACTTGTTGTTGCTGTTTTGCTAGGCAGATTCTGTTATATTTTGTTGCTATGTAAACATGCTTCTACTAATCATTCTATGCATAATCTGGAGATGTCCTATAAACATGTTTTGATCTACATGTCATGCTCTATCCATTCATGCCCTTGGTTGCATTTATAGCTTACTGTATATTGTTCATATCTTGCTCCAAAATTGCTTGATAATGTTGCTATCAGCCTGTTAACATTAAGTTCACTAGTTCTCGTGTGCTTTCCTAGTGATCCATGCACCCTATGACCTTGTTCTTTCCATGCTTAGCTTCATAAATATGCCTTCTTACTGTTGGTTGCCTTGCCATGCCATGTATTGCTCTGGGGTGAGTGGTTCAAGCTCACCAACATGCCTACTTATTGTTGTTCCTGCCATGTATGAATCTGTAATATAACTTGCCATGTTTACATGGGTGCCATCTTATTTTCTATGCCTTTTGGCTCATGGTCAGTAAGGGACTTTTGATCTATGCAATTAGTAGATTCATGCCATGCCTTTGTTTGCCATGAAAAGTTCCTGTAACACGTTGTTTGCTTGCTCTAAACATGCCAACCTAATGTTATTTCTACTAAAGTCTGAAACTGTTATTATTTGCAATATCTCCATGTCATTTTGAGCATGTTCTAGTGATTTCTGGAGATAGCTCAGTGTTCATGTTTTGTTATGCTTTACATGTACATCATGCCCATGCCTTTTGTTCTTATGTTGGGGTGCTGTAGCTTATTGTTTTGATGCTTGCAATATGCCTAGTTGCTGTTTTGGACAGATTGTTGTTATGACTTGTATAGAGTGTATGTGTTGCACCATTGCTCCGTTTTGAGTGTGCTCTATATGAAACTTGCTTGATTTTGCATGTAGCTTCATATTACCATGTTGCATCCTTGTTTTGGTTTGTTTGCTTGATGTTTGTATGCATTTTGCATCAATGCCATGCTTAACTTGTTTTGCTCATATCTTCTAGGTCGTAGCTCCGAATCTAATGAACATTATATGTAACTTGACTAGAATTTCGTGTAGATCCTCTTGGTGCTCTTTAACTTGCTGTTTAACAACTTCAACTTAATGTTTATTCAGATCTGGACCAATTTCGAAATATGCATATGAGGACTTACCGGAATTGTTATATGTTGTTTCTGGCCTCATTTAAACTTGCCTTGATGTGTTGTTCTTGTTTGCATCATCTCTTGCCATGAGTAGCTTCATGTAGCCTTGTCATGCATCATGCTTGTTGTGCATCATGTCTTGTCTATGTGTGGTGTGTTTACCATGTTGTGTGCTTCTTCTCGATAGTTCCCGTTTTCGTTGCGATCGTGAGGATTCGTTCGTCTACGCTTGGTTCGTCTTCGTGGCTTCATCTTCTTCATGGACTCGTTCTTCTTCCTAGCGAGATTTCAGGCAAGATGACCGCTACCCTGGATCTCACTACTATCATTGCTATGCTAGTTGCTTCGTTCTATCGCTATGCTGCGTTACCTATCATTTGCTCTTCAAGCCTCCCAAATTGCCATGAACCTCTAACCTTTGACACCATTCCTAGCAAACCGTTGTTTGGCTATGTTACCGCTTTGCTCAGCCCCTCTTATAGCGTTGCTAGTTGCAGGTGAAGTTGAAGATTGCTCCATGGTGGACAGGGTTTATGTTGGGATATCACAATATCTCTTATATTATTAATGCATCTATATATTTGGTAAAGGGTGGAAGGCTCGGCCTTATGCCCGGTGTTTTGTTCCACTTGCCGCCCTAGTTTCCGCCATACCGTGTTATGTTCCCGGATTTTGCGCTCCTAACGCGGTCGGGTGATTTATGGGACCCCCGACAGTTCGCTTTGAATAAAACTTGTCCAGAAGGCCCAACCTTGGTTTTACCATTTGCCTCACCACCACCTACTTTTCCCTTGGGAGTCGCTCTCTCGAGGGTCATCTTTATTATAGCCCCCGGCCAATTCTTGTCTAAGTGTTGGTCCAAACTAGAGCACCGTCTTGGGACCATCCCTTGGCAACTTGGGTTACGTCGGTACCAGACGCTTAGCTTATCCGGTGTTGCCACGAGAACGAGATATGTGCAGCTCCTATCGGGATTGTCGATTGCATCGGGCGGCTTTGCTGGTCTTGTTTTACCATTGTCGAAATGTCTTGTAAACCGGATTCCAAGACTGATCGGGTCTTCCGGGAGAAGGTCTATTCCTTCGTTGATCGCGAGAACTTGTCATGGGCTGTTGGGACACCCCTGCAGGTATAAACTTTTGAGAGCCGTGCCATGTTATGTGGCAGATGGGAATTTGTTAATGTCCGGTTGTAGATAACTTGACACCTGATACGAATTAAAACGCATCAACCTCGTGTGTAGCCGTGATGGTCTCTTCTCGGCGGAGTCCGGGAAGTGAACATGGTCTTTGGGTTATGTTTGACGTAAGTAGGAGTTCAGGATCACCTCTTGATCATTGCTAGTTCACGACCGTTCCTTTGCTTCTCTTCTCGCTCTCATTTGCGTATGTTAGCCACCATATCATGCTTAGTCGCTGCTGCAACCTCACCACTTTACCCCTTCCTTTCCCATTAAGCTTTGCTAGTCTTGATACCCATGGTAATGGGATTTCTGAGTCCTCGTGGCTCACAGATTACTACAACAACAGTTGTAGGTACAGGTTATGCGATGTTCATGACGCGAGAGCGATGTTTGCTTCTTTTGGAGTTCTTCTTCTGCTTCTTCTTCGATCAGGGGATAGGTTCCAGGTCGGCAGCCTAGGCTAGCAGGGTGGATATTGTTTGAGTTTCTGTTTATGTATCATTCGTAGTCGGATGTTGATCTCTTGTATGATGTATTGTTGTATTCGTGTGGCATTGTATGCCTTATGTATGTATCCCCATCTATTATGTAATGTTGATGTAATGATATCCACCTTGCAAAAGTGTCGCAATATGCGGGTCTATCCTTGGTGGGACCTTCGAGTTCCTTTTGGATAGGGTCGCATATTGGGCGTGACAGGACGTGTCCGGCGCGGTGCGGACGCGTCCGGCGGCTGGAGGAGGAAGAAGCTAGGGTTAGGGTAGGATTTGACCATGAATTTCGGGGGAGGGGGTGTTTAAATAGGTAGAGGGAGCTAGGAGACTCCAAATGAGGTGCGGTTTTCAGCCACGCGATCGTGATCGAACGACCGAGAGCATGGAGGGGAGTTAGGTGGGTTTTGGGCCACTTTGGAAGGGGTGTTGGGCTGCAAACAAAAGAGGCTTTTACGGTTACCCGACTAACCGTTGGAGTATCAAACGACCTCCAAATGGCACGAAACTTGACAGGCGGTCTACCGGTGCTATACCAAGGCCGCTTGGCAAACCTCGGGCCATTCCGTGAAAGTTTAACACCTGCACACAAAAGAGAGGCAAAAGGGGAACGCCGGAGGACATAGGAGTGCCGGATCGCAAAACGGAGAACGGGGAAAAAGCTCGGATGCAAGAGACGAACACATATGCAAAATGAGATGCACATGATGACATGATATGAAATGTAGATGATGACATGGCAAAATGCAACACGCAAGCAAATGACATGGCAATGATGACGAATAACTGGCAGACACCTGGCGCATCGAATCCGGGGCGTTACAACACTCCTCCACTAACAAGAGATCTCGTCCCGAGATCTTAGGACCGAGACGGGAGGAAAAAAGGATGAGGTGAAACAAGAACTCAAGAGAGGAAACAAAGAATCGAGAGCACTCAAGAAGAATAAAGAAACGACGAGAATGAGGAGAATCGAAAACTCACGGAATCAGATAGACTATGAAATCTCTCGTTCTAACCGGAGTGGTTAGAATGAGAAAAGAAACGGATAAGACTGAAAGGATGTAGGTAGCACTCCGGCTGAACATGGAAAGAAAAGCACATGAACTTGAGAGGATGAAATGATAGTTGATGAAGACATGACACCAAATCTCCAGAAAGGATTGAAATAGAATGAAAAGAACGAATGAATTAAAAGATAATCAAGGAAAAAGAATCTTGAACGAACCACCGTAAGAATTCGAAAATGACTGATGAAAAAGAATGAATCACCAGGAAGAATTAGAAGAACCAAATATGCAAAGGGGATTTAGATGCAAAAGAACAAAGAAGTCATGAGGTGATTAAGAACACTTGAACGAAGCACCGGGATAAATAGAGAACGATAACTGGAATGATGGCCTCCGGTGAAAGAAACAGGAAAACAACTTTTGACATACTCCGGATGGGTAAGAAAGAATATCAGACCAACAGAATAATATGAGAGGATAACATGAAGCTAGAACCACGAAACTTCGAGAGAACGGGCAAGATTTAGAGGAAAAACTCTTCTTCGATCTTCAAAGTTGAGAATGACGACGAGAAACACCACAGAAATTACTAAGATACTCCGGAAGAATGAAAAACGAAAAGGTTGAGGAAACCATGAAAAGAATTTGAACGAGATCTTGGAGAAGGCATGTGACTGATGAAATCCATTCTTACGTCACACTTGAAAAGAATTGAGAATAACTCCGAGGAAATTAGAAGAGTCAGGTAAGATCCTGGGAAAAGACCTGTGGGTTAGGGCCCACTAAAGAGAAAAACACCATTGGAAAAGGGATGTTGAACAGATAGATGATGCACCGGAACAATAGAATTATTTGAATGAGGTGACAACCTCGAGTTAATTGGAACACAGACGAATCTCCCGAGATATCTTGAACACTCCGGAAGGATAAACTAACGAGAGGCAAATGAGCAAGGAGAACACTTGATCCAAGGAAAAGAATGTGAACAACCCGAAAATTTGAATTGAAATCCACCGGAAAAGAAAAAGAGATGAAGAATGCCGAACGAGATGAGAATTCACCAGTTGAAATGATTGAGGGCAGACTGAAGAGACTCCGTACGAATGAAAATTGATGCTCGAAAAAGACTCGGGCTTCGGGAAGAAAAAGGGTGGGAGGGCGGGAAAAACAAAGACAACTTGGAAGGGGAACCGACGAATATCTTGAAGAGAAAACGCCGGTTGAAATAATTGAGGAAAAAAAGCAAAGACTTCGCACGAGTAGGATGGATACTCGATTACAGACTCCGGCTCCGATAAGAAAAGGGGTGGGTGGGTGGGAAAAACAAGGACAACTTCGGGCAGGGAAACAACATCGATCGAAAAGAGCTGAGGATTGATCTCCCAAAGACAAAGAGGTTCGAATCAACTTGACGAGGAATGCGCCGGACAAAAGAGGATGGAAAACGAACGGAAACTAACCGCGTGATCCTAAAGAAAAAATTTGAAGGGAAAAGGAGTAGTTCAAAACACCTACGTCAAGATTCCTTACCAGAGCGACGAAGGGGGCTGAGGAGTAAAAAGAATTCCTACTCTCCGATATAACTAGACTCCGAAAATAGTTTTCTTCTAGACTCAACAACGGCCAAACTACACGATCAATCAAGGGGGCTCCTAGGGTCGGTCGAGGCTCTGATACCAACTTGTCACACCCAATATGCGACCCTATCTAAAAGGAACTCGAAGGTCCCACCAAGGATAGACCCGCATATTGGAACGCTTTTGCAAGGTGGATATCATTACATCAACATTACATAATAGATGGGGATACATACATAAGGCATACAATGCCACACGAATACAACATCATCATACATAAGAGCACCATCCGACTACGGATGAAACACAAACAGAAACTCAAACGACATCCACCCTGCTAGCCCAGGCTGCCAACCTGGAACCTATCCCCTGATCGAAGAAGCAGAAGAAGAACTCAACGCAAGCAAGCATCGCTCTCGCGTCAGGATCAACGCAAAACCTGTACCTGCAACTGTTGTTGTACTAATCTGTGAGCCACGAGGACTCAGCAATCCCATTACCGTGGGTATCAAGACTAGCAAAGCTTAATGGGAAAGGAAGGGGTAAAGTGGTGAGGTTGCAGCAGCGACTAAGCATGATATGGTGGCTAACATACACAAATGAGAGCGAGAAGAGAAACAAAGGAACGGTCGTGAAGCTAGCAATGATCAAGAGGTGATCCTGAACACCTACTTATGTCAAACATAACACAGAAACCATGTTCACTTCCCGGACTCCGCCGAGAAGAGACCATCACGGCTACACACGCGGTTGATGCATTTTAATTCGGATTAGGTGTCAAGTTATCTACAACCGGACATTAACAAATTCCCATCTGCCACATAACCGCGGGCACGGCTCTCGAAAGTTTATACCCTGCAGGGGTGTCCCAACTTAGCCCATGATAAGCTCTCGCGATCAACGAAGGATATTCCTTCTCCCAGGAAGACCCGATCAGTCTCGGAATTCCGGTTTACAAGACATTTTGACAATGGTAAAACAAGACCAGCAAAGCCGCCCGATGCGCCGACATCCCGATAGGAGCTGCACATATCTCGTTCTCAGGGCAACCCCGGATAAGTCAAGCTACGAGTAAAACCAGACTTCAAGTTTCCCCGAGGTGGCCCCGCAGGCTGCTCAGTTCGGACCAACACTTAGACAAGCACTGGCCTGGGGGGGCTAAAATAAAGATGACCCTTGGGTTAATTACTCCCAAGGGAAAAGTAGGTGGTGGTGAGGCAAATGGTAAAACCAAGGTCGGGCCTTGCTGGACAAGTTTTATTCAAAGCGAACTGTCAGGGGGGTCCCATAAACCACCCGACCGCGTAAGGAACGCAAAATCCGGGAACATAACACCGGTATGACGGAAACTAGGGCGGCAAGAGTGGAACAAAACACCAGGCATAAGGCCGAGCCTTCCACCCTTTACCAAGTATATAGATGCATTAATAATATAAGAGATATTGTGATATCCCAACATAAATCCTGTCCACCATGGAGCAATCTTCAACTTCACCTGCAACTAACAACGCTATAAGAGGGGCTAAGCAAAGCGGTAACATAGCCAAGCAACGGTTTGCTAGGAAGGGTGTCAAAGGTTAGAGGTTCATGGCAATTTGGGAGGCTTGATGAGCAAAAGATAGGTAACGCAGCATAGCGATAGAACGAAGCAACTAGCATAGCAATGATAGTAGTGAGATCCAGGGTAGCGATCATCTTGCCTGGAATCCTGCAAGGAAGAAGAACGAGTCCATGAAGAAGATGAAGCCACGAAGACGAACCACACGTAGACGAACGAATCCTCACGATCGCAACGAAACGGGAACTATCGAGAAGAAGCACACAACATAGTAAACACACCACACATAAACAAGGCATGATGCATAACAAGCATGATGCATGACAAAGCTACATGAAGCTACTCATGGCAGGAGATGATGCAAACAAGAACACCACATCAAGGCAAGTTTAAATGAGGCCGGGAACAACATATAACAATTCCGGTAAGTCCTCATATGCATATTTCGAAATTGGTCCAGAACTGAACAAACATTAAGTTGAAATTGTTAAACAGCAAGTTAAAGAGCACCAAGAGGATCTACATGAAATTCTAGTCAAGTTTCATATAAAGTTCATTTGATTCGGAGCTACGGCCTAGAAGATATGAGCAAAACAAGTTCAACATGGCATTGATGCAAAATGCATACAAAAATCAAGCAAACACACCAAAACAAGGATGCAACATGATAATATGAAACTACATGCAAAAACAAGCAAGTTTCATATAGAGCACACTCAAAACGGAGCAACGGTGCAACACATACACTCTATACAAGTCATAACAACAATCTGTCCAAAACAACAACTAGGCATATTGCAAGCATCAAAACAATATGCTACAACACCTCACATAAGAACAAAAGGCATGGGCATGATGTACAGGTAAAGCATAACAAAACATGAACACTGAGCTATCTCCAGAAACAACTAGAACATGCTCAAAAAGACATGGAGATATTGCAAATAATAACAGTTTCAAACTTTAGCAGGAATAACATCAGGTTGCAATGTTTAGAGCTATCAAACGACATTCTACAGGAACTTATCATGGCAAACAAAGGCATGGCATGATACTACTAAATTCATAGAACAATAGTCCCTTACTGACCATGAGCCAAAAAGGATCAGAAGATAAGATGGCACCCATGTAAACATGGCAAGTTATATTACAGATTCATACATGGCAGGAACAACAATAAGTAAGCATGTTGGTGAGCTTGAACCACTCACCACAGAGCAATACATGGCATGGCAAGGCAACCAACAGTAAGAAGATATGTTTATGAAGCTAAGAATGGCAATAGCAAGTTCATAGGGTGCATGGATCACTAGAAAAGCACATGGCCAAAACTGAACTTAATGTTAACAGGCTGACAGCAACATCATTTAGCAAACTTTAGAGCAAGATAACAACATGTTCCAGCAGGCTATAATTGCAACCAGTGTCATGAATTGATAGAGCAAGACATGTAGATCAAAATATGTTTATAGAACATCTCCAGATTATGCATAGAATGATTAGTAGAAGCATGTTTACATAGCAACAAAATATAACAGAATCTGTCTAGCAAAACAGCAACAGCAAGTACACTACTTAACAAGCTTGATGCACTCAGAACACAACTCACAAAAATACATGGTTTGCACCTCTGGAAAGATGACATAGCATAGATCAAAACACATGTAGACATCAACCTCATAGGATGCACACATCAAACATGGCAAAAATGACAAATGAGCATGTTATAACAGTTTCAGCAGATCAACATCAACATGCACTCTTCCAACAGCATTTCGGGCATCAATATGAGCTCAAATGAAAATGATGCAATGAGATGAAATGATGTACTCGTTGAGACGAACAATTTGACATATTACACGCACGAAATGGAACTACGGATGCAGAGATATAATGCGATGAATATGGCATGATTATGCAAAAATATCTTCGGGACTTGGTGGTTTCGGGGTCAACCTTCGGCCCGCACGGTTTTCGAGGATCGCCGGGGAGGCTCGCCGGAGATGAACGGGGAGGCAGATCCGAGGCGGGTCCGGCCGGATCTCGCCGGATCCGGAGCGACCGAGGAGCGGCGCGGGCGGCGACCGGCGAGGCGGGCGGCGAAAGGCGGCGGGCAGCGACAGCGACTGGCGGCGGCCTCGGCGGCGGCGCGCCGCGCCGCCCGGCAGCAGTGGCGAGAGGCCGAGGGCGGCGGCGCATGCGACATGCCAGCGCGGCGGCGGGCGGAGGAGGGAGGCGCCGGGCGCTTGGCGGAGGTCGCCGGCGGGTTATTCGAGTTGGCGGCGCCGGCGAGGGAGACGGCGAAGGGCGGCGGAGGCGACCGGCCGGGCGGCGGCGGTGAGGGTTCGCTGGCTTCGCTGATGGCTCCATGGGCCGCGGCGCGGGCAGCGGCGGAGGCCACGTGGCAGGCGGTGGTTGGTCGGGCGGGCGGCGTGTCCACGACCGCAGTCAGTGACGCGTCCGGCCGGAGGAGGAAGAAGCTAGGGTTAGGGTAGGATTTGACCGTGAATTTCGGGGGAGGGGTGTTTAAATAGGTAGAGGGAGCTAGGAGACTCCAAATGAGGTGCGGTTTTCGGCCACGCGATCGTGATCGAACGACCGAGAGCATGGAGGGGAGTTAGGTGGGTTTTGGGCCACTTTGGAAGGGGTGTTGGGATGCAAACAGAAGAGGCTTTTACGGTTACCTGATTAACTGTTGGAGTATCAAACGACCTCCAAATGGCACGAAACTTGACAGGCGGTCTACCGGTTCTATACCAAGGCCGCTTGACAAACCTCGGGCCATTCCGAGAAAGTTTAACACCCGCACACAAAAGAGAGGCAAAAGGGGAACGCCGGAGGACATAGGAGTGCCGGATCGCAAAACGGAGAACGGGGAAAAAGCTCGGATGCAAGAGACGAACACATATGCAAAATGAGATGCACATGATGACATGATATGAAATGCAGATGATGACATGGCAAAATGCAACACGCAAGCAAATGACATGGCAATGACGACGAATAACTAGCAAACACCTGGCGCATCGAATCCGGGGCGTTACATAGAAGCTCCTCGCCGCTTTTGGCCACCTGCCGCAGTATCCAACATTCTCGAAGGCTATGAGTTGGAGTGGCGCCCTCTGTACTATGAATTTTGCAGGGTCCACTGAGCCATCCCTCCAGTACGGTTTCGTGCCCTTTAGGGGGGTTTTGCTTTTTGGTATTTAACCCGGGTGCCTGGCGATGATGCACCCTTTTATTTCGGACTAGGGTTGTATTCGGAGCCGGATTATCCCAAAATTTGGTTTCGGTTTTCCAGACGCTCTCCATCGCACAGTACTTTCTTACTATGGACGCTAAGTCCGTGAAGCGTATAATTTCGCGACGACTTATGGCGTTTATGATTCCCTTGTCCGTGTAATTATTGCAGAAAAGTGAGATTGCGTCTTCCTCGCGGCAGTCCTTTATCCTATCCATAACTAGGAGGAATCTGACCCAATAATGGTGTATTGTTTCAGCGGGCTCTTGCCGGATTCGGGATAGATCGCTTGTGTTTGGGTTGGCGGGTGGAATTAAATTCGGAACCCCGTCCAATCTAGGACTCAATGGCCAAAAAGTTTCCGAACTTGGAAGCTTGGGTTGTTGGATGTTGTCCAACGAATCCAGCCCGCTGCCTGACTTTAGGTTCAGGACTTAATCGACGTCCGTCCCTCCGCGGGAATCCGGCATGGAGGGGTCGGGAATTCGGACATAGCTTGTCCTTAATGTAGAAGAAGAGTCGCCGTGCTGTTCCTCCACCACAGCAACATGGTGGGTAGCCTGGGGAGAGTTGATCTCTCTCAGATCGGTTTTAGGCCCAATCTGATCGTAGTCTGTAGCGACTCCCAGGGCGGCGATGCGGTCCAAGAGCTCGTTTAAGGAAGAGAGCTCCATCGGATCTAGCTGCTCGGCGAGTTCCGAGTTGACGTGAAAATCGCTTTTGATGACCCGAGAGGTCATCGTCGGCGCGGCGGCCGAACAGGCGGTCATAAGAAAACCGCCTAGCCGGATAGTTTGGCCGATGGCCAAAGCTCCTTTAGCAACGGTGCCGTCTTTGAAGACGGGACAAGGCATCCTTCCAGATGGCGACGACACAGAGGAACTCTCTATGAAAGCACCAATGTCGGTGTCAAAACCGGCGGATCTCGGGTAGGGGGTCCCGAACTGTGCGTCTAGGCGGATGGTAACAGGAGATGAGGGACACGATGTTTTTACCCAGGTTCGGGCCCTCTCGGTGGAGGTAAAACCCTACTCCTGCTTGATTAATATTGATGATATGGGTAGTATAAGAGTAGATCTACCACGAGATCAAGGAGGCTAAACCCTAGAAGCTAGCCTATGGTATGATTGTTGTTCGTCCTACGGACTAAAAAACCCCGGTTTATATAGACACCGGAGAGGCTAGGGTTACACAGAGTCGGTTACAATGATAGGAGATCTACATATCCGTATCGCCAAGCTTGCCTTCCACGCCAAGGAAAGTCCCATCCGGACACGGGACGGAGTCTTCAATCTTGTATCTTCATAGTCTTGGAGTCCGGCCGACGGTGATAGTTCGGCTATCCGGACACCCCCTAGTCCAGGACTCCCTCAGAGGGCTTATGGGATTTTGCAATAAGCACTTCTGCATATCCATATTTTCCTAGCCTCTTTGGTATCGTGCATTGCCCACTCTCACCTTGAGACATGGTGCAAACTTTGCTGGTGCATCCAAACCCGGTAAAGTGATACGCTCTTTCAGACATAAGCCTCATTATATCTTCCTCAATACAACCACCATACCTACCTATCATGGCATTTTCATAGTCATTCTGCGATATATTGCCATGCAACTTCCATTGTTACTATTCATATGACTTGAGCAGTCACTTGTCATATTGCTTTGCATGATCATAGAGCTGACATGATATTTTATCCCAAAGCCACCATTCATCATTATAATACATGTTATGCTAGATCATTGCACATCCTGGTACATCGCCAGAGCATTGATATGTACTCATTATTTTTAGTCTTTCTGAGTTGTAAGTAAATTAAAGTGTGATGATCATCATTACTAGAGTGTGTCCTTACCTATGAATTGGAGGAAACTTATGATTCTCCAAAAAAGAGGGGATGAGGTCCGTTAGGCTGTTCAAAAAAAAGGAAAAAGGAAATAAAAAGAGAGAGGGCACACTACTATCATTTTACCATACTTGTGCTATAAAGTAGCACCATGTATTGCATATAGAGAGTCTCCATGAATTTCATTTTCATATACTAGTGGGATTTTTACATTCTTGGCTTGCATATTTCGATGACGAGCTTCCTCAAAATGCTCGAGGTCCTCAAGAGCAAGTAATATGAATGCACACCCACTTAGTTTCATATAGAGAGCTTTCATACACTTATAGCTCTAGTGCATCTGCTGCATGACAACCCCTAGTCCTCGCATTAACATCAATTGTAAGGCATCTACATTGCATAACGATTAAGCCTCATTGATGTGACACTTTCTTATACCTTTTTCTCTTCCCTTATAAACCCTCATCATCATTCTCTTTGCCATCCAAAGTGCTACGTACTTGGCTCACGCTCAAGTATTGCCTGGGAGTTGAAAAAACTGAAGCGAGAGCAAGCTTGATTCAATTGCTTGGTTTGGCACTAGGGTTGTTCATGATTTGATATCATTATGCTAGGAATACTGAGCATGTCATGTTTTACATGGCCAAGTGTATAGGGATCACGTTCTTTAGGATCTTTATTTTGAAAGGCAATGATCGTTTGCTAGTAGGCTTGTGTATTGTTGTTTTAATGTTAAATTGATAGACTATTGCCTGAATCATTCGTGTCCCAAAATTCATGCTGCAAGTGCATTATTTGATCGAGAAAGTGTTAGGTAGCATTCAACCACAAAAATTCTTTTGTTATCATTTTCCTAGTCGGGGACGAGCAGGAATTAAGCTTGGGGATCGATACGTCTCCAACGTATCTATAATTTTTGATTGTTCCATGCTATTATATTATCAATCTTGGATGTTTTATATACATTTACTAGCAACTTTATATATTTTTTGGGACTAACCTATTAACTTAGTGCCCAGTGCCAGTTGCTGTTTTTTGCTTGTTTTTTTTACTTTGCAGAATATCGGTACCAAACGAAGTCCAAATGCCACGAAACTTTTTTGGAGTTTTTTATAAGAGACCCTGGAAGCTTCGAGAGGGAACCAGAAGATGAAAGGAGGGCCCACTAGGCACCAGGGAGCGCGAGAGGCCCCCGGCACGCCCTGGTAGGTAGTGGGGTCCACGGGCATTGTTTTGACCTACCTCTGCCTATATAAATACTCTAAAATCCCAAAACCCTCGAGAGAGTCCACGAAATACTTTTTCGTCGCCGCAAGTTCCAAAACCACGAGATCCAATCTAGAGGCCTTTTCCTACACTCTGTCGGAGGGGGTAACGATCACGGAGGGGTTCTTCATCATCCTTGCTGCCCCTCCGATGATGCGTGAGTTGTTTACCACAGACCTACGGGTCCATAGTTAGTAGCTAGATGGCTTCTTCTCTCTTTTTGATCTGCAATACAATGTTCTCTTGGTGTTCTTGGAGATCTATTTGATGTAATTCTTTTTGCGGTATGTTTGTTGAGATCCAGTGAATTTTGAGTTTATGGTTAGATCTATCCATGAATATTATTTGAGTTTTCTTTGAACTCTTTTATGCATGATTTTATAGCCTCGTATTTGTCTTCCGATTTATTGGTTTGGTTTGGCCAACTAGATTGATTTATCTTGCCATGGGAAGAGGTGCTTTGTGATGGGTTTGATCTTGCGGTGCTCAATCTCAGTGACAAAAAGACATGACACACATGTATTGTTGCTATTAAGGGTAACAAGATGAGTTTTGAGTTTATCTTGTCTACATCATGTCGTCTTGCTTAAAGCATTACTCCGTTTTTCATGAACTTAACACACTAGATGCATGCTAGACAGCGGTCGATGCTTGGAGTAATAGTAGTAGATGCAGGATCATTTCGGTCTACTAATCTTGGACGTAATGCATATATACATGATCATTGCCTTGGAAATCGTTATAATTATTTGCTTTTCTATCAATTGCACAACAGTAATTTGTTTACCCATTGTATGCTATTTTCTCGAGAGAAGCTTCTAGTGAAAACTATGGCCCTGGGTCTATTTTCTATCATATATTAAAACCAAAAATACCTTGCTCCAATTTTCTTTTATTTATTTTATTTTGTATTTTTTTAGATTTATTTATCAAAACCTATACAATTTAAGCTTTCTCTTGACCGTTGAGGGATTGACAACCCTTCTACGCGTTGGGTTGCAAGTATTTGTTGTTTGTGTGCAGGTGTTGTTTACATAGTGTCGCTTCGTTCTCCTACTGGATTGATAAACTTGGTTTCATAACTGAGGGAGATACTTATCTCTACTATACTGCATCATCCCCTCCTCTTCGGGGAAATCCCAACACAGTTCACAAGTAGCAGGGATGTTGATACGTCTCTAACACATCTATAATTTTTTATTGTTTCATGCTATTATATTATCACTTTTGTATGCCTTATATTCCATTTATATTATTACTGACCTATTAATTTAGTGTCCAGTGACAGTTCCTATTTTTCACATGTTTTTAGTTTTGAAGAAAATCCATACATATAGAAGTCCAAACACGATGGAAGTTTACAAGGTTTTTTTTCGGGAATATATGCAACACTAGAAGCTTTAGGAGGGAACCAGAAGTGGGTTGTGGGCCCCACAAGCCTGGGGGCATGCCAGTCGGGCTGGTGAGAGCCCCATGGCCCCATTTAACCCGATTCCAAGACTATAAATTTCGTGATTTCCTGAAACCCTCATAGCGACACCCAACACAATGTTATCGCCGCCGTAAGCCTCTGTTCCGAAGTGATACCATATGGTGCCCCATTATCGCACTCTGGCGGAGGAGGAACCATTTTGGAGGTTGTCTTCATCAACCTTACCTCCCTCCATGATGATGTGTGAGTAGTTCCTACAATACCTACAGGTCCATAGCAGTAGTTAGATCTCTCTCTCTCTCTCTCTCTCTCTCTCTCTCTCTCTCTCTCTCTCTATATATATATATATATATATATATATATATATATATATATATATATATATATATATATATATATATATATATATATATATATATACCTATCTCTCTCTCTCTTGATCTTCAATACAATGATTTTCTCTAAGATCAATCCGATGTAATCTTTTGCGTGTGTTTGTTGGGATCCGATAAATTTTGAATTTATGATCACATTATTCATTCAACTTATATGAGTCTTTTAAGATTTATTTGGTGCATAATTTTATAGTTTTGTATTTCTCTTTGATCTATTCGTCTACTTTGGCCAAGTTGGATTAATTTTTCTTCAGCAGGAGAGGTGCTTTGTGGTAGGTTCTGTCTTACGATGATCCTGTCCAGTGACAAAAAGGACAAAGGCATGTATTGTATTGTTACTACTATGGATAAAATGATGAGGTTTGTTCATAATTATTGATCTTATTCTGTCTATGTTATGTCATCTCACTTAACGTGTAACTTTATTTGTATGAACTTAATACTTTGAGATGCATGTCGGATAATGGCCTTAGGGTGGAGTAATAGTAGTAGATGTAGTAGGATTAACGGTCTACTTGTCACGGACGTAATGCCTATACACCGGCGGAGCTATGTTGAGGCCAGGGGGGCCGCTGCCCCCCCCCCCCAGCCTTGGAGAAAAGTCTGAAGAATTTTTTTTTGAACGACCTAGATTAGAGGAAAATTAGCCTTTCGCCCCCCCCCCCAGGTCTTTATCATTTACGTTTGGCCCCCAGTAGTTTTTGTTTAGCTCGGCCACTGTGCCTATATAATGATTATGCTATGGATGATCATCATAACTATGCTCAATTCTATCGATTGCCCAACGGTAACTTGTTTACCCACTGTTGCTATGCTTTCAAGCGAGATGCCACTAGTGAACCTATGGCCCCTTCTGGTCCATTCTCTATCAATAATAAGAATCCTATAATTGACTTATTTGTTTGTTTTTTACTTGTTATTGCTTTGCCTATCATTATCAGTTTAATTCCTGCAATTGACAAGAACAAGGGGAGTGACGACCCCCTTGCCTTTGTTGGGTGCGAGCAATTGTTGCGTCTGTGTGCAGGTACCGTTCATGTTGTCCGTGTGTTATCGATCTCTTGCTGGTTCAATAAATGTTGATTCGTAACTGAGGGTAATACTATTTGTTAATATACTGCATCACCCTTCCTCTTCGGAAAAGCCCAACAACTCCAACCCGAGTAGCAATGTCCTTGAAAATCGGTGCTGCAACTGTCGGGAAAACCACCATCCTGAAGGGTATTAACAACGCATGCACAATCAGACTAGATAACCAATTTTTGACAACTAATTTGATTTTGCGAGATGAATTCCGTCTAAAACAACTTGTGCTTCGGCAGTGACCGCGTCTATCACATATGGAATAAGCTAGGAGCCCGCAGCCAAAGTTCTTCCCTTATCATCTATAGTTGGTACGAGGTGCTCATACACCGCCGAGAGAGATCGACCAAAGCCCAAAGGTCATTTAGCTAAGGTGTACTACGTACGACAACGACACATTGACGCCCTACAAGACGCAAAATGGCCGCAACCTGCGTACAGTGTTGCACGGCACTTGGGATCTACGTAGTACTGTATCATGCATGCGCTCAGCAAATAAAGCGCAGCGGTGGTCGCTCATGGCTCACGTGACGTGTCGCCTCCCAAACGTTTGTGTCTGCCGTTCCGTTTGGACGGATACCCGACGTGGACGTGTCGCCTCAGCCCCTCTCATCATCGATTAAAGCCGTCATCATGGAAGGCAAGAAAGGCGGTGGCACGGACGGAGGGCGGCACCCATGAGCTTGGGCATGGGTTGGCCCCCATTGCAGCATGTACCAGCACAGTTTTATTCCCTCTCGTCACTGCTGCCGTCCCATTTGGGCAAATGCAGCGGGAGACCACAGTGAAAACCTGAGCCTCCAAATCCGAACAGTAAATAAAGATTCAGACGGAGCGTCGAACGGAAGCAAAGGCGGTCGTACTCCTAGTCATGTCTCTCTCTCTACTTTCGGCACGCTGAATTTTCACTGCTCGCGGTACTTTCTTTCTTTTTTTGCTACCAAGAGCTCAAGGCGAAGAAGAAGAAGATAACCACGACGTGTCGACGTCCCGTCCCGTCGTGTCCCATCCGGTCGTGGAGCTACTCATCGTCTACCACGGCTAAGTTAATCATGAGATCATGTGAGCTGCCGTCACCCCCTCTCCCCCTACATGGTACAATCGGAAACCCTACTAGTCGCATGGCACGGTGATGGTGACGATGGTGATCTACTCTAGCAAAAGCAAACAAAACCAACGCGAGAAAATGGGGCAACAAATGCGAGGTCGGCCAGTTGAGGGAAAGGATCCCAAAAAATCCGGCTCCTGTCCGCAGGTGAAGCAAGGAACGAGCAAATGCGCAGGCAGCAACGGTGGCTTTCATTCGTGTGCTCGAGGTTCATTTTCCCTGCAGGAATGTGAGAGCTTGGACGGCTCCAGAAGGTTCTGGTGTTCGGTTCGAATTTGAGCATCAACGACTAACCCATGGTTCCATTCCATACAACCAACCACCTCTCGACCGGTCTCCGGATTTGGCTCCATCGTACTGTACTCACTGCATTCAGATTCAGAACCAGAGACAGCCCCACACCACTCGTCCAGTCTCATAATGACTGACTCCACCACACCGTGCCGCACACAAGACTGCGTATGGTCCTCGCGGCCATCGCAGAGCAGCAGCAGCAGCAGACACGCAGCCATCGCATCACCATTCCAAATCCAAAATTAAATCAATCGCCATTGCAATTTGCAGACAGCCCAGTACTACCAATAGTGGTGGCAGGGGGGAGAAGGGCCCACTCGTCAGAGGCCCGAGGCCCACAACTGGCATGCCAGCCAGTACTGGGTAGGGGTACCAACCTACCTAGGTGATGCAGCAGGCAGCAGTTGGGCCAACCAACAACACATGCTGGGTGGGCAGGGGTGACATGGCATCGACGGCAGAGCCCTCTCCCCAAGAGCCATCAGTGTGAAGGCGTACTGTAGTGGTACCAGGCAGACATTCCAAGCTCTACCTGTCATGAAATCAATCATGGTACCACTAGAGCATACTGTACCGCATACAAGTCGGAGTAGATAGATAGAAAACAGTGGAGCAGCGTATGAGTGCACCAGTGCGGTACACGCATGCCAGGAGCGACGCAGGCCAGTTTCGGTGCAGACACGGGGAAATGGGCATAGGATTCTCATTGCTACTGTACCAGCCATACAAAGATGTGAGCGTCCCAGTGAAAAATGGCCGTCAAAACTCAAGGGATCGAATACACAACTCTTATCTAGTGCTACAAGCAGTCTGTAGTTCGTATTGATAATAATGAACAAGGCTTTGCCGTTGGCATCAGGGAGAGGAGGAAAAAGAATTAGTGTCACAAATTACAGACCTATCTATGTACTACTAACAGCAGTGGTTCTCTGTCTTACCAGCCATATACAGGATTCTGTACCTGAGGGGGCAGCAGGTGCATGTCCACGCTATGTTGCTTGTTGTAGTTCAGGGTCCCGGGCACCGCCCCAGTCGACAGCCGGAGGAGCTCGCTCCCCGTGAAGCAGTAGTGGGCAAATGCTAGGCCGCCATCCACGATGTCCGACATGTTTGGCAACGAGGCTGATTTCTTCATCCTCCTGTCAACGCTGCTTCCAGAGGTGCTGGCAGAATCACCATTGCTGCTCAGGACCTTGTCCAGTTCCGAGTGCTCCATGAACCTCTGGGTCGCAGCCTCCCACGAAAGGTTGTACCGCTGCTCAGGTGTGAGGGGCTGGGGATCACGGGTCATTGCTTCCTTTACTTTGGCAACGAAATCCTCTGACGTTGTGTACACCAGGCAGTTTGGGAATGATCTGAAGAAATCATTGGATGGGTGATCTGCACAGACCACAAACTTGCCCATGGCTAGTGCCTCAGCAGTGGCGGTGCAGAGGACATCACTAATGCTCGGGTTTACAAAAACCTTGTACCTGGAAAAAGAACACAAGAAGTAAGAAGCATTCAGATCAATGACATCGCAGATGTACAAAGGAAGGCATACGTTTTCAAAGCTGGATGATTCGAATCTTTACCCATGAAGAGAATCGTCTGCATGATCTCGGCCTTTATGGAAGTTAAGATTTAAATCCAGTTTCTTGGCAGCTGATTGCACTTCTACTGAATCTTCACCGTTTCCATAGACGTCCAATTTGAAACCGTCCAAATCCGTCTTGTGCTTCGCAAGCAAATCTATCAGTTCTCTGTAGCCTTTGGCCCAGACCATCTTCCCCAGAAAATAAGCTCCTTTGGACATGGACTGCTCGCCAGATTCCCTCTCTGCTGCTATTCTCTCCCCAACCTCCAGAAACTTGGGATTAACACCATGTACATTGCAGATCATGGATCTGGCTAGATCTTGAGTAGCCCCAGATAGTCGCAAAACCTACACGTATCAATACCAGCTCAGTAAGGAAAAACAACCTAGCACATAGTTATTGAATATATGTATATATGTGAAGAAGAGTTCACACTGTGTCCACTCGAACATCGCAATAAACATAGTAGTCATAGTACCATACTTATAATTACCTTATGGCAATAAGCTCTGGCAACAAGGTTGTTAATGTGCTTGACAAAAAAAGCTTGAATAGCACCATTCTTCTCTCTCTTGATATACTCCAAGTAATTTGTATGCACAACACCGACAACATGATTAAATTTATCAGTCCAACGCTTTCCATGATGGTACCAGTTCAGGTGCTCAGGCTCTTCCAGAATTGCAATGTCAGCTTCCTTTGATGGTATAAATTGTGAAGTGTCCCCAGCAGGAATTATACTTCTCCTTTCTTTCTGAAACTGCAGCCAGGGCGGATAAATGATTAGACAACTAAAACACATAGCGTTTGACATTATGGACTAAAAAAGAAACCCTACCTTTCCAGGATAGAATGATATTCTGAAGTCGGTTTTAAATCCAACTCTTTCCTCCAGCCAATTCCTTATATAAGTTTCTTGGTCTTCAGGAGAACTAAAAGTCATGTTATTCGGATAGACGAGCTCTTGGTCTGACTTGCAAAGCCAGGGCACCATCAAGGTTACATATTGCTTGGAAGATTTAGCCAAGTATGCAGCTCGAAACAAAGGATTTACAGCTGTTCCCGTCATCCAGGGAAGACTGGCGGTAGTGACAATGGCAACATGTCTCTTGTCAGCTACATCATATTTTTGCCCATCATCCCAAAACCCACCTTCATAATGATGCCCTGTACTCTGAAGGACGCTAGCTATTCTTAGATCAAGTTCATCACAAGTATTGTCATTTCTGAAGGAAGATGATTCACTAGTTGACAACGGATCATATGCAAAGTGGTCCTTGCGCTTGCTGCATAGAGACTCCACCAGCTTGTCACACACATCTATTCCACACGAGAAGAAAAAAATCAGTACGGCACAAGCTCACACACATATTCCAATATTTTGCAGACCTTAGATTTTGTTGAACTAAAATAAGGCCCCTTACCTCTTTTTATACCAAGTTGGTCAAACAATGGTCCAGATTGCTTTAGAAAATACGCAAGGAGTTCGTTTAAATCCAGTGGTGGAACTTCCTGCACTAGATCAATATATATTAAGAAATGCATAAAGCAGAAAGGGGTAGCTAATCCCTGGACATGCATGCAAATGCGTTAATATATACATGCTTCACATGCGAATGATGCTAAATCAGGGAGTTAGAGGGAGCTTAATTATGGGGCATGGTGCATAGGACTCAGCCAACCAAGGCCCATGAAACTGAAATGTTTCAGCATGCATTGATGTATTACACTATTACTTTCCTCCTCATCTACATGATTACATCTATAAAAGTACTCTTCTAGTAGAATTAAGTAGACCATGCGGTTACAAGAAAAACATGTCGATCTCATGAGCTATAATGCTGAAGAATAGTTTTCCTGGTAGGACAAAGAGATGCCAAGAAGAGGCCACGATGTTAACACTCAAGAGGACATAGATTCTATGGCACTATTGGCACCTGGCACGCATCCACATTAATGAATGTACGTATGCGGGAGGATGGAAGAGAGCAGTTCTATAATCAAGATTATTTATTAGGATGAAAACTGTGTTCTGCTCCGAATCGTAGTCCTCGCAGGAATGGTCGCAAAATGCGAAGGATTTACTAGGCTTCTTGTGTCTTTTCATTCTTTCGATCTAGCGTGGCATTGGGCCGACACACCTACACTTAGCATTCCAGAAATACTGACTAGATTATGTTCCCTACATCAAAAGGTGAAATCGATTTATTGTCAACTAAAAAGCACGGATACGGGGACACGGACACGGCGACACGCATACGGGGACACGGGATACGGCATTTTCCAAAAACAGCCCATCGGGGACACGGCAAGTATATATAAAAATAAATAAAAATATGCCATGTAATATAGAGTTAAAGACGAAAAAATAACGAGAAAGAGATCGCCCCATTCAGCAGTAACTGGGCCACAAAGAAGATGATCCATTAGTAATTGGGCCGGCCCAGCTAGTGCAATCTCAAGAGCAACTGGATGCTATAGGTTAATCTGCACCGTCAAAACTCAAGCCCTATCTCTCTCTGCCCTAACGCTCTGACCAAGCCGCCACTCTCCTCCCAGCAATGGACCTCTCATCTACCCCCCAGCAGCTCTCGGCCTCTCGCCACCGCCCTCCTCCCAGCGTGCTCCTCTTGCCATAGCAGCAGCGGCGGCCAGCGCTGCAGCGGGGGATGCAGCAGCAACAACGGCGGCGTCGCGGGCGCAGCAGCAGCACCACCACGGCAGCGAGGGCGCGGCAGCACGGCCGCGAGGGTGCAGCAGCAGCAGCGCGGCGGCGGGAGGGTGCTCCAGATCCAGCGTTGCCTCGTGTCCCTTCCGTGTCCCAGCCGTGTCCTCCCTTTTCTTTCTTTCTTTTAATTCTTAATTCGGGGAATACGGCGGGATACGCGTATCCCCGCGTGTCCGAGCGTGTCCCCGTGTCCAGCCGTGTCAGCACGGGGATTCGGCAACTTCTGCCGTGTCCATGCTTTGTAGATTGTCAATGCTAAAGAAACTGAAAATTGGTAGATTGACAGGGTAACATCCCTATATGCCCCCACTGTTCAAAAGATCAGCCAATATTTAAGTTAATTGGCCAGTTAATCCTGATTCCGTAGGTGTCACGGATGTGACAACAGCATATCCTTCGTGTTAACTGGTCTAGCGGATTAAGGCTGATTTATCCCACTGGGCCGATTAACTGGAGAGAGATATTTGGGCCCAAAAGTTTGGCCCATTCCCTCCTTTACCCCAAAACTGGGTGTTTAGGTCACAGCCCGTTCCCTCCCTTCTCACTCTTCCCTCCCCTCCCCTCCCCTCCCCTCCTGTAGTAGTAAGCCTCGTTGGAGAAGGCTGGAGCAGCCATCGCCGCCGCTGCCCCTCTCCGAGCAGCAATCTGATCTATGCTATATGCTGCTGCTACTGCTGCTTATTGCCTCTCCTTCACTGCTGCTGCTGCTATGCTATATGCTGCTGCTGCTTCCTATATTCTGCTGCTGCTTATTGTCTAATGTGATGTATTTGACTATTTGTTGATATTTAGCAATCTGTGGCTGCTTCTAGCACTGCAAATGCTCCATCTTTGAAGCAAAGATATATAGATATGGCCCTAATTAACCTACCGATAAATGGGTTACCGACAAATTCAGTTAATAGGTCGATTCCCCGATTAATCCCTACTCCTCAACCGACTGAGCAGCTACAAGTTACCGATATCCAGAACATTGTACGTCTCTGCGAAGCTGAAAAAAAGGCATATGCCTACAACATGCAGCCACCCTGTGTCTAACATGTGGGTCAAGAGGCATATAATGGTTTACAATATTTTGTAAGGGCATAATACAAGGATTGTACAACCTTATTTGACCTTCATTCTGAAAACAAGATAATGCTGCCAACTCCAATATTTAGTAGTTTACAGGAGGAATGAAGCCAATGAACTCAAGGCAGCAACTATCACAATTAGTTTTGCTCTTCAAAAAACATCTCTTGCAGTTATAGGTATTGCAAAGTATTCATGCAGAAAAGTTCACTGACCCTGATAAACAGAAACTAGCATATGCACAAAAAAGTGATGCTCTAATGCACAATGCAACAGAATATGAAACCAGATGACTAACCTCAGATGCTTCAGATGCAAAGCTCATCGATTTCTGCAATAAGAATCGCAATTGTACATCATGCTAGTGCACTTATATATATGTACTCAACAAAAAATAGTACTGTAGAAGATTTGGTATAGCAGGCTGCAACATGTAAATCACAGAACAAGTTTAATTTAAGGTCCATGCACTGCAAGCAAACTGGGGTTATGCAACTTTTGCAAATAATATATGTACAATTTTCAACTGCTGATTTTTTTTAATTTTTTTTGCGAGCGAAACTTAATGCATTTGATAAATGACTCACACCACACTTAACATGTGATTTATTATATCCTGAGATGATTCTGATGCCCAGGACTTCCCATAAAGGTTCCATTATTTACACATATTCTAACATGAAACCCCAAAAATTGCATGGGCTCAAGGCACCAACCGAGAGCGTCTCATTAACTTCTGGCATGCAGTTTTCTTACAAAGTAGTCTTAGATTATTTTGACTAGTAAGTAGATGATTTTTTTTTCTTGCCAGGAAGTAGATGGTATTTGAATTCAGTGTGTCCAGATTAACTAAGACCAGGCAAGGAAGGAATGAAACTAAATTAAAGTCATCCCGTACCTATGTTATTCTTAGACTCAAACCTCTTGCGGTTTTTTACACCAAACATGTCAAGCCTACGAGCACAACAATGAACAAAAACACCCAATTTCACTTTCAGATAAGCCAATCTAAAGGATGTATTGTTGACAACTCAACTCAAACTTTTGATCACAGCACTGAACGTTTCCCCTCTAAATCATAAGCATAAAACTTGATCCAAGCGAACCACAACATTTGCTCGACTTCCTCAACATGAAGCTAAAATTTCAGAATCGAATTGCCCCAACAATTATTCAGAATTGAAAAAAATCCAGAGTAAAATCAAAGATATGTCCACGGTCCACCATTAGTGACCCAACTCAATTAGATGAACTTGACCTAAGAATAGCCAGCGTCCTTCAATTGGTGAGGCTGCAGATTATTTACTTGTGGATGCAACTCAAACGGCAAGGGCTGCAGTTTATTCATTTACTTGTGCACGAACGACGGTAGAATTGGTGAGGGTTTGGAAGCTTACCAGGCTGAGTTTGACCTTGTGGAGCACGTCGCTGGCCTGGTCCTGGCGCTTGCGGTCGAGGTCCCTGAGGCGCGCCTTGACGGCCCGTATGGGCTCCCACTCCGCGGCGTCCTCGTCCTCCCACCTCCACCCGGTCTTGGCCCCCCACCCCCTCCCGACCTCGGCCTCGAACGCCTTCCCTATCGCCGACAGGTCCAGGCGCGTCCTCCCGATCCCCGAGGCGGAGGCGGAGGAGGAGGTGGTGTTGTAGGCCCTGCGGAGGCGCGCGAAGAGGTCGGGCTCCGGGACCGGCGCGCTGAGGAAGGTCTCGAGCTCCCCGGCCCGCGCGCGGATGAGGCGCAGGTCCTCCCGCAGGCTCCGGGAGAGGAAGGAGAGCGCTCCCTCCCCCGCCGCGGCGGGACGCGTGTCGACGCCGAAGCTAGCCATATGGCTCGGCCGGGTCCGTGCTGTAGGGTTTTGCTGGTGGCGATGGCGGTGGCGGTGGCGGAAGAGGAGGCGGAGGCGCTGGTGTGAGGTGGGGCGGAAGGATGGGGGAGGGGAGCCGAGGGGAGAAGGAAGGGGAGGAGGAGATTTCGCGGGCCCGGCGGCGTGGACCCGGTCTGGTGGAGGAGTGGCAACGGAAGTGGAGGAGAGAGGAGAGACGAGGTTGCGCGGCTACGCTTGTGCCATCTGCGGGACGGCGAGCCGACGGCTCAGATCGAGATGGCAGGAGATCGACGGTGCTGAATTTTCCAACCTTTTTTTTCTGCTAATTACCACGTCGGCGCACGTACAAGTGTACTGACGTACAGTACTTGCTGTGCTGGTTTATGTTAGGTATATACATTGACGTTTTTATAGTTGAATTTTGACGGCAGCCTTCGTAGCATAGAACTCTTTGCTGGAGCTATCACAAAGGCATGGAATTGCTTCCAACTTAGATTTTATGGAATCTCCCTTTGATATGCACAAGAAATCACCAAGGGAAATAACTTAATTTTTCCTTACAAACATATAGTACTTATTTGACACAGTTGAATTACTAGACGGGAGAAACAAGACGAGAAAAACAGACTGAATTTCGCAGTCCTTGCATCGAATGTAATTCAGGTTCAGTTATTACTCCAGCCAGCAAACACAGGACTTGTCGACAGCCAGCAAAAGAAAGACACGGAAGTAGACAAACACCGGATGCATGCGGCATTGCAGTGCAATCAGATAAACACGGAGAAGAGACCAAGGGTGAAAGCAACGCTAACCGTAGCTTGGCACGGCAGCGGTCAGTTTGGACCTTTGCACGCCCTGCACTCCAGCCCCAGTCGGCAAACCGAAAGCAACGGCCGTGCTCTTCTTGGCAGACAGCCGTCGAGCAAACGGCACCTGCGACCGGGCACGGGGATCGGAATCCGGCCGGCACATTCCGCAGATCAGGAGAACGCCATGACGGATGAGTTCACGGTCAGTATTTCCTCCGAGGATGCAGCTCCTGGAAGGTCCTCCTTGCCTTGCCTTGCCTTGGCTGCGAGCCGCAGATCGCTCCTTCATCCATCGTCTCCATCTGTCTGTCGGCACCGGTCGGCGTAGCAAGTGTCTGGCACAGGGGAGAGCTGCTCCGACGGCCACAAGATACTCGTGGTTGTACATGAAAAGGCAGTGATGCTTCCACTTGTCCCAAAGGCAGCAACACAGGCTTCCGCCACCTGTTTGAGTTTACACTTCACAGAAAGAGTGTTCAGTTTAGTGATCTGATGAGTAACTCCCAAAGGCCGCAGCACAGGGAAAAATCTCCAGCGGGAGCTGCCTTGGGTTTAACTAAACACTACCGGTAAGCGAAAAATTCTGAATTTCAAAAATATTCATGGCCCTACCTTACAATCTGATCAAAAAGCACCAGCAACTCAGCACGCATTAGTAATCCAAGACTGAGACAGGCTGCTCCCGCCATGTGCAAAAGAACAACCAGAGATCATGAATCCAAAAAAAATCCCATTACAAAAAGGGTATCCTGGCAAAGTTCATAATGAACTCAAAGTTTCCATCCCATAAATTCCTACATCCAATGGCATGGTGAGCACAGCAATCATCCATCAGGTCAAACCACATTCCAATGTTTGGTTTGGCACTGGTATCTGGATGCTTCAGAAGAATTTGGACAGTTGTACATATAGAATCCAATAAAAAAATCAAAGTTTATTTATTTCTATCTTTTTATAAATTTACTACTGTTCAGCTCGGGTGTGTATGCACCCAGGCGCAGAACAGCACTTCCGATATTAACCTTTCCTATCCTGCTCATCTATCAAATACCAATAAACAAGAGTCAAATAAGGCTCAGAGATGTAGAATTAGCACTGTAGTTACAGTGTAAATCACAAATAAGACTACATAATTAACAATCACAGTTCCTGAATTTAACCGCTCTGGCTCCTAACAATACCCACTGAAGTCAACAAAACCAGAATCCTGGGAAAGAATTGATTCATGCCTTTCGTGCTTCACAAATGATGTGCTGGACTACTGATAACTGAATGGCACCGTACAACCAGGCAAGTGCAATCCCTCCTTACTCACCACGATTTTTTAAAAGTAGGAGCATTATCACTATCAATTGGTATTCAGACTGCAAGATCATGAAGTGAATAAAGCATGTGCAACAGTAACTTACATTATGTGAAAAGAAAATCACTTCTCAATTCTTAGATAATCTGTCCGTGATATAAAAGCAGTGAACACAGTGTGGACCTGAACTATATCAATTAATGAGATATGATGGTAAAGTAATAAAAATGCTGATATTGTCCACATAATTTCAGAATAATGAACGATAAATATGTATGGACAGAACTGTGATGATATTATTGTTCTCAAAGACATGCCTGTCCATAAAACTCGCAGGTCTGGTACGACAATGTATAAAGCTATGCAGTACAAGAAAAGATTTCCTTCATTGTACCCGATGCAGACACAATCACATTCCCTGGATTCTCCGCAAAACTACATATTGCCTTCTCAAGGGCGCTCAAGCATCATTGCACATATGTCCAGAATAAGATCCGGTGATTGCTGTGACAGCAAACAAATAGTGAAGGGACTAACCATTTAAAACAGATGTTCTATGCTCAGTAAATCGAGGACAGGAGGTACAGTTTCCACCGTGAGAGAATGCCAGAACTATGAAGTCAGGGCCGGTCCTAAGATTTATGGGGCCCGGGGCGAGACTAAAATCCGGGGCCCCTTAATATAGACATTGAAATAATAATTAATACATGTATATGTGAAACGTTATCAGTAAACACTAAAAATCCTCCAAAAGCAAATAATTAATATTTTACCTTAAGAAAAATTCTAGACTTCTTAGATGTAAGTTCATTGATGGTGTGAATATCAATCTCCCAAATGCATAAAGTTATCAAACCATTTAACCTCTCCCGGGACATTTACAAACCTCACGTTGACAGTAATGATCAAATAAGGCAGCGCACCTCGCCATCATCAACACATCCAGTACCTCGTTATACATGTCCTCTTTGATCAAGCATTAGAACCATCTTCTAAACCCTAGAGATAACACAGATAACGAGTTAAGTTTCATACAATTTCATAAGCTATATGAGTAAATTGTTGAACAGAATATTCAGTATATTACTTGATATCATCTGCAGATCCAAAAGCAATATTTTCTGACAACTTTGGTTCTGGAGATTTAGGTTCAAGTCTTCTACAGGGAAGGAACCATCCAAACGCCTTTGAGATAAAGTTTCTACAGGGAAGTAACCATCAAATCTTCTACCGGAAAGAGAGTAATCTCCAAATCCATACAAACCCCACAAGCTCCGATAAAAAACATGCGAAGCGATTCTTACCAAAAGCCTGATGAGGAGCCAACCGGCGTGCTCGTCCTACGTCGCCGCTGTCATGGCATCGGCGGATCGGCCGCGGTGTGATCGCTGCAATTGGCGACTGGAAGTTTGGCGGCGGTGTACGGAGGAAAAAGGGGTCTAGGGCTGGGACGTTTTCGCAATGACTCACGCCCTGGGCCAGGCCCAAAATCTGAACGTAGGTACTAGGGCCCCTTTTTGTGATCGAAAGGATTGAAATACAAAGACGTAATCGTGCATGGTCCGTCGTCAGTCACCTGCTGCGTGAGGTTGCCTCGCGACTGCATGCCTAGATGATGAACTAACCTGCGTCCTGGTCGGAGGGGGCCCCTGACTTTGGGGGGCCCGGGGCGGCCGCCCCCTCTGCCCCCCCTCAGGACCGGGCCTGTATGAAGTATCCGAAAACTGAATCCTAGAAGATCTCACAACAGGTTCTTGGAGCAGACTTCCTGTATTTTGATAGTTCCCACCACATCCAGCTTCAACAAAATTTGATCGAAACTGTTCCTCAACAATTCACTCAAGAAGTCAAGATTGACAGTTTGATCGAAACTGCTCCTCAACAATTCACTCAAGAAGTCAAGATTGACAGTTACAGCTATTAACAATATTGACAAGTTCGGCTATTAACTTTGGCGACTTCTCTTTGTGTTGCATTACGGGCTGCCAGGCTCCATTAAGCTTGACAACTTACAGTCCAGAAATGTACGCCCATCATCAAGCTACTCAGAGAGCTTAGACAGTCAGCAAATGAGAAAACTGACGGGCATTCCACTACAGATGGTCTATAGTACCGGCGTTACCCATTTTATAGCAATCTGATAGATGCCTTCGAACTGTGCTTCCATACAGGTTCAAGCAGTGAAGGGTGCTGGCGCTCATGTGGTCCGTCCACTGCAACATAGACTTCTACAAAATTCAGATCTCACCGGCCAGGTGCTTGTGTTGCAAACTGCATTACTGCATGAACTTCAAGAACCACCATTGCCAATCAAACTATGTGTTATCAGCTCCATATCACAATTGTTTTGATCACTGATCTTGGCTAACAGCCTAACACAATGGCCAGTTTGTCAACTGATCAATATGCCAAAATTCATACAATGCCGGACTCGCTCATCAACCTAGCCACTCTCTCAGCCACATCGACACGGTCATGTGCCCGGCACGCGGCGAGCAGCACCGTGCAGATGATCCTGTCTGGCCGTGCCTCCATCCGCGCCAGCAGCCCCTCTGCCTCCTCGACCTCCCCGGCACGTCCGAGCATCTCCACCATGCACGTGTAGTGCTGCAACGCTGGCCTCCTGACCCTCGCGAAGACTTCCCTCCCCTCGCTGACCATCCCGGCCCTAGCGCACGCGGCAAGGACCACCGTCACCGCCTTGTCGTCCATCTCCCCCTCCCGTCCGCGAAACAGGCCGAGCACCTCCCGGCACCTGCCGTGCGCGGACATCGCGCTGGCCAGCGCGGTGCGCGCGGAGAGCGTCTGCTCCTGTGCGGGCAATCCGTCGAACACGCTGCGGGCGGAGGCTGGGTCGCCGCACGCGGAGTAGGCATGGATGAGCGAGGGGACGAGGACCGCGCCTCGGCGGAGTGCGGCGGCGTGGAGGGAGGCCACCAGCGAGAGAGACGGCAGCGAGGCGGCGCGGCGAAGGAGCTCGGCGTAGTGCCGCCGCATGGCTGCAGCCTTCGGGCGGCAGGGTTGGAGAGAAGCGATTGCACTTTGGTAAAACCGGCTGCTCTGGGCCGTTGGATTGCCCGTACATAGTACAATATTGTTACCGTCGCAAAAACCTACCGCGCGTTCTAGACGAACAGCCGCCGGGACCAACCCAAACCAAAGGAGTTAATTTAGCCACTCCTCGTTGACCAACCCAAACCAACGTTTTAGTCACATGACTAAAAATAGTGGGACTAAAACTTGCTAGCCTCACCCATACTTGGATCCAAATACTAAAGAGACTAAAATCAAGTTATTGAGCATTTATTATCCTCTAAACCCTCCAATCCAGAACTCGCATGTGTTAAAAGAGAGGAATTAAATGAGGAGAGAGAGGGCTAATACATATTTTAGTAGGTTTCCTATGACTAAAAGATTTTAGCCTCAAAACTAGTCCTACACTCTCTTTAGTCAGGGGTGCTTGGAACTTTAGCCTCTAAAAGAGACTATTTTTAGTCAGATTAAAAATAGTCCCTTGGATCCAAGCACCCGTCGAGGGAGCATCTTCTACTAGCAATGGTCAAAGACCATTGTTTTGTTGTGTTCGCCGCTCATCCTAAAAAGATTGGATCGCCGGCACATGCGGAAAGGAGGCGAGCGCACTGCGCTGTTCCCTCTCCCTCGCTGGCCGTGCCGGTGGCAGGAGGGAGGAGGGCCTCGGATCTGTGTGTGGGGTGGGTTCGCAGTAGGGTTAGATTTGAGGGAGATGCTGCCGAGGTTGTTGCGGTGGCGTCGCGTCTGAATAAAATTCTTCGAACTCCGCTCACGGCCAGACGAAGCTCTTGCCTTCGTCTAGGGACCAGGGGGTCCCCGGATCTCGTCGAGGTGGCAGGCTATAGTGTCTGGAGGTCGACCGACACTGGCCGGTTGGGTCCTCGGATGGGTGGTGGTTGTGTGGAGATGGAGATTCTACTTTTCTCGTCGGTATGATTTTTCGTTGTTGTTCTTCCTCTTTCTTTGTGGTGCTGGAGGGATGTCCTGCTTTGCCTGGGCGGTTGGCCCCGCCGCGGCACCGGCACCGGCACCGGAACCGAATCCTAATTCTCTTTCATCTGGAAGGGACGCATATAGTGGTACTCAAAGCCACAGATGGCGAGGCTGGTGTAGGCGTGTTGGATGCACATGTGTGTCCTTATCTTACTAGCGCTAGTGTGAAGAAAAGGGGAGCAGCGCTGTGGTTATTATGCCGTGGTTGAAGATGATGACCTGTTTGGGTCTAGTTTGCAGATTCCTGTGTTGCAGGAGTCTTTTCTCGCAAGGTTCATGAATGATGACACATATCTGAAGATCTTCGCGTTTTACTAGTTGTTTTAGGGCGCTCCTTGTATTTTGGGTTTTTTATGTGTGTTAGGATATGCTTGTACAGATGTTTTTTTTTTTTGTATTATTTCATGATTTGAATGCAAGCATACTTTCTAAAAAACATCCACTAGCATTCACCACCGAAGAACACATCATCAATGTTGTCTTCAAAAGAGAGAGATGGTGCCCGGTGCCCGAATCACGAAACACATGACAGGATCCAAGGGCAAGAACTTAATACTTGCCCTTGGACGTGACAAGAGTGTAGTTTTTGGATCAAGGGCAAGAGAGAGAGAGACTAATGTGTATTTGCTTCCATTTTAGCTGCTTGCTGCTTGTAAATCGTCTGAAAATAGTTTTTGGGCCAGTCGATTTTCGCAGGAAGGAAGCAGCCATTGGCTCACCAAATAAGCCCTCTGGGTTATGTGACACCATTATCTATCTTAGTTAGTGCGTGCGTGCGTGTGTGTGTGTGTGTGTGTTGGGGAGGAGGGCAATTTCGCCAGAAAACATTGTTCATGGTCAGGGACGGCAGCAACACGGAGGTGGGTGGCGGTTGGGGGAGGGCAGGGCGGCAAGATTGACGCGGGAGTGCCGCCGGCCCGGATGGTAGCGGCAGATAGTTAGAACGGTTGTAGATCGACGGTTCGAGGTAGAATGCACAATCAAAACGTTTCGAAGATTGAATAGGCCGATCTGGCCATCCATCTTGCATTCGACGACTCACAACAATTTGTGTGGCCCGAATTGGTTTTTCAGTCACCTGACATATAACCAATCTCATTTGCTAGGTATAAGTGTACACTATCAAAGGGGTCTATATTGTAGCGGACTGATAAAACTGTAGTATTCTATCAACAGTTTTGCTAGAACTCATCTAAATGAGATATAATTTGGTCATTCACCTTTTATAGCCATTGGATGTGATGCTATAAGATGCGTGTGTGCTGACGTGGTTGTATCTGTTCTTATTTGCAAAATGAATGAAACCAAATTATATCCCATCTAGATGAGTTCTAGGTACTTCCTTCTATCAATTCAAAATAATTGACGCAACCTTAGTAGCATAATTTATACTTTTGATAGGAAGGAGTAGTTTTTTTTTAGTATTAATTTGCTTCACCTTTTACAGTATCAACAACATATGTATCACTCCACACGAGCAAGAGATCAGATCGATCTGACGAGAGCCTGATGAATCGATGTCGTTGGACCGTTTCCGCACCAGCACATTAATTCGAACCGCTCGATCAGGATTCCCCGTTCCTACTACCTTTTATCCCCATCATCCTTCGCGTCCGCGACACGTAGAGGTCCCGTGGCTTGACGACGCCGGGGATGTGGCCGACGAGCGACATGAACGGCAGCTCCGACACCGCGTCGCGGCGGCCAAGCGTGACGGTGATGGCAGCCTTCGAGGCCTTGTATCGGTGCAGCTTATGCTCCGGCCCGGCGGACCTGAGCAGCAGACGCAGGTTCCGGGACACCACCATGGCGTGCCGCTGCGCTAGGTACCCCTGCTTCGCCTCCGGCACGTCGGTGATGTCGCCGATGGCGAACACGTTCTTGAGCCTGCCCACGCGCAGGTGCTCGTCCACCACCAGCCTGCCCTCGGCGTCAATGTATTCCCCGAGGAAGGTGCCCCGCAGCCACCCGGACGCGACGGGTCGGCCCGTGCAAACGAAGTGGCAGTCGGCGGACACCGTCTCCCCGGCGGACGTCGTGAAGTCGCGCTGTCCGTCGTGACCGTCGCCGGTGCCGGCGAGGTCTACGTCGATGGTCTGGTCCAGCAGCACGGTGACGTTCTTGGACCGGAGCCACTCGAGCGCCTTGGCCGACGCGCGGGGGCTCATCACCATGAGCAGCCGAGGCCCGCCGTGGACGAGGGTGACGCGCTTGTCGGGGCTGTCCATGATGATCTCCGCCGCGAGTTCGACCCCGATGGGCCCGCCGCCGATGATGAGCACGGAGCTCGCGGCGGCGATCCGGTCCTTGTCGCGGTGGAACATCTCGAGTCGCTCGGGGCGGCTCTGGGGGCGGGTGCAGGTGCGGCCCGCGGCGATGACCAGGAAGTCGTAGCCGACGGTCCGACCGATGGAGGTGAGAACGACGGAGTCATCGACGCCGACCGCCTTGGCCGTCACTACCTTGGCGTCGGTGAGGTAGTCCGCGTGCGGGATCACGGTGCGCTCCACCACCGTCGGGTCCAGCTTGGCGCGCACGTTCACCCACGGGATCTCGAAGTACTCCTTCCTGCATGCGTCCATCCATGGCGTATCACAAAATCAATAACAACCGATCAACCAATGTCGCGATTAATGGCGTGCGTGCGTGCGTACGGGTCGATGAGGACCACGTCGGCGTGGTTTTGGAGCGTCTTGGCGAGGAGGGCGCCGGCGATGCCACCGCCGACAATGACGACGCGGTCGCCGTCGCACCGCAGCATGGCTGCAGGTGCACGGAACGAGCCCTGGTTGGGACACCAAGAGAGGTGCCTGTGTACGTGAGGGTCGATCGAAGCCGGTCGGACGTCGACACGGCCGGCGGCAAAACCGAGCTGGGCCCCTCAGGATATGGACCCCACCTGTCAATGAGCTAGCTAACCTGCAGGGATATAATTATTTGCCAAAAAAACTTGATTCCCCAAAATAGGAGTATTTCTATTTCCCGCCTAGCCACAAAATAGCTCATTTTGGAAGTCCGGCGATAACGAGACGTTGGCCTTAGCCAGCCTTGCCCAAATCCTTCGGACTCAACTTATCCATATTCGAAGTAGATGACATTTTTTACACAACCTCTAATATGCATCATTGATACTTTGACTAGAAGTTACATCTTGTATCAATAAGTAGAGAACAGATTATTTTTTGATAAAGGGTGAATTTTATTGATTCAAATGTAGCATCATGAAAATACAAACATAGTGATTAGTGAGCACACACCCAGCCTCTGCATAATTAAGATGCACATAGCTAACACCAACCCACGCACACACATAACACGCTGACAAATAGTAAAGTCATATAAGACCAAAACTACGTGCAGGCGAGAAAAAAAAGCAAAGTGATCAGATCTCCAATCGACAAACTATAAACAATGATCATATATGGACCAACCATGTCATGACACCAGTGGGACGACGGGGTTCTTCAATAGCAACGCCTTCAGGAAGGGAGCGACGCTCAAGCGCCGTTGTCACCGGATCGAACCATCCAAGGCCACAATCTAGGTTTTCAGCCTAAAAAACCAGTCCGAGCATATCCGAACAATGCCTTCAACAAAGTAATGACATAAAAAAATCGACATTGCCAGAGATAACCAACTCAGGTCTGACCTAGGCTTTCACCCCGGATCACGACACTAGGTGCTCGACTAGCACCACCATCACTGTCACTTATGTGTTGTCGCCACCACTTTTCCACAATACTATCAGCTACATGTGATCTGCGATCGCTGCTGCTACACAACGACCCCTCTGCGTCAAGTCGTTGTCCATAGTTTGCATGTCACCGGCAAACTCAACCATCATGTCTGGAGGGAGGAACCCTCACAAAGACCTATCAATCACCTCCGCAACAAGGCTGCCGCCGTAGGCCGGAGTGAGCGCTGCCCAGGCCCGTCGATCCATGAGCCGGCTTGTCCGGAACCGTAGCAGGAACGGTAAGATCACCATCACTTGTTGGGAAACGTAGCATGCAATTTAAAAAAAATCCTACGCTCACGCAAGATCTATCTAGGAGATGCATAGCAACGAGGGGGAGAGTGTGTCTACGTACCCTAGTAGACCGGAAGCGGAAGCGTTTGACAACGTGGTTGATTTAGTCGAACTTCTTCTAGCTCCGACCGATCAAGCACCGAACGTACGACACCTCTGAGTTTTGCACACGTTCAGTGCGATGACATCTCTCGCCTTCTTGATCCAGCAAGGTGTCGAGGAAGTAGATAAGTTCCCTCAACACAACGACGTGGTGACGGTGATGGTGAAGTGATCCGCGCAGGGCATCGCGTAAGCACCGTGAGAATATGACCGGGGGTGTAAACTGTAGAGGGGGCACGTCGCACACGGCTAACAATTGATGTTGTGTGTTTGTGAGGCGCCCCCTCCCCACATATATATATATATATATATAGGTGGGAGGGGAGGGGAGGCAGCCAGGGCACGCCCTATGGTTGGCTGCCGCCCCCTAGGAGTCTTGCCTTGCCCTGCGCCCCCTTTCCATGTATGCATGAAGGGGAAGGAAAAGAGGGGGGGGGTGGGGTGAGGGGCGGAAGTGGGAATCCTAATCCACAGTTTCCCTTCCCTTCCCCCTTTCCTTCTCCTCCTCCTATGGCCCTATAGGGCGCACCAGCCCCTTGTGGGCTGGTGTGTTCCTTCACAAGGCTCATATGGCCCATAGGATTGTCGGGGGCACCCGAAACACCTCCCAGTGACCCGATACCCTCCGGAACACTTTCGGTGTTCGAATACCATCGTCCTATATATCAATCTTTACCTCTCGACCATTTCGAGACTCCTCGTCATGTCCGTGATCTCATATGGGACTCCGAACAATATTCGATCACCAAATTGCATAACTCATATAATACAATATCGTCATCGAACGTTAAGCGTGCGGACCCTACGGGTTCGAGAACTATGTAGACATGACCGAGACACCTCTCTGGTCATTAATCAATAGCGGACCCTGGATGCTCATATTGGCTCCTACATATTCTACGAAGATCTTTATAGGTCGAACCTTTATGACAACATACGTAATTCCCTTTGTCCATTGGTATGTTACTTGCCCGAGATTCGATCGTCGGTATCTTCATACCTAGTTCAATCTCGTTACTGGCAAGTCTCTTTACTCATTTCGTAATACATCATCCTACAATTAACTCATTAGTCACTTTGCCTGCAAGGCTTCTTATGATGTGTATTACTGAGAGGGCCCAGAGATATCTCTCTGATACTCGGAGTGACAAATCCTAATCTCGATCTATGCCAACCCAACAAACACCTTCGGAGATACCTGTAGAGCATCTTTATAATCACCCAGTTACGTTGTGACATTTGATAGCACACAAGGCATTCCTCCGGTATCCGGGAGTTGCATAATCTCATAGTCGAAGGAATATGTATTTGACATGAAGAAAGCAATAGCAATAAAACTGAACGATCAATATGCTATGCTAACAGATGGGTCTTGTCCATCACACCATTCTCCTAATGATGTGATCCCGTTCATCAAATGACAACACATGTCTATGGTTAGGAAACTTAACCATCTTTGATTAACGAGCTAGTCTAGTAGAGGCTTACTAGGGACACGGTGTTTTGTCTATGTATCCACACATGTATCCAGTTTCTGGTTAATACAATTCTAGCATGAATAATAAACATTTATCATGAATAAGGAAATATAAAATAATAACTTTATTATTGCCTCTAGGGCATATTTCCTTCAGTCTCCCACTTGCACTAGAGTTAATAATCTAGCTCACATCACCATGTGATTTAACACCTATAGTTCACATCGCCAAGTGACCAACACCCAAAAAGTTTACTAGAGTCAATAATCTAGTTCACATTGCCATGTGATTAACACTCAAAGAGTACTTAGGTGTGATCATGTTTTGCTTGTGAGAGAAGTTTAGTCAACGGGTCTGCCACATTCAGATCCGTATGTATTTCGCAAATTTCTATGTCTACAATCACTACTGCAGGATGGTGCTAACGCGACACTACGATCAGAGACCCTTCGAGAAACTGTGCGATATGCAATAATCGCAAACAGTGGTGTTAGAGAACCGTCAAAAATGTCCAAAACGTTTGCGATGACCGATGCATCAAACATGGTTCTGATTTTAGTTGCGTGTGCGATGCAGGGTATACGGTTGATCCAGCAGAACTGTTTGCAATGAGGAAGAACAACAGAAACGGGCAGCCATATCAATGTGTGTGAGATATACGTCATACAGTTCCCTCCGATGAACTGTGTGCTATTAGGGAATGCAACAGAAACGGTTAGCCAGATCAAGGTGTGTGTGACATACGACATACAGTTCACTCAGACAAACTATTTTCGATTAGGCAAGAGAACGGAAACGGTTCATCTTAACAAGATGTGTGTGATATGCGGCATTTGCGATCAGGCAAAAGAACACAAACGATTCGTGTAAACCAGATGTGTGTGATACGCAACAAACAACCCACTCGGATGAACTGTTTGCGATGAGAAATTATAACACAGACGGTTACTATAGTAAATTCATGTGCGATTCTGTTTGTACAAAAAACTTTGAAAAATGCAAACTAGTTTCTTGCGTATAAATAATTATCAAAAAGTAACGAGATAGACCTTCTTCAAGCCAATTAACATGTGTTCAGAAAACAAAAAATGTCAAAAATTACAAAACAAAGACCTTGATATTAACTAGATGGGATGGGTCAGTACAAAGGTTTATAATACAAAGGTGTATAATAAACCTTTGTAGTTGCCCATCCAACTAGTTAATATTGAGTCCACTTCCCATCCGGTCACCCATGTCATGACTACTCCAGCCTCAGCACACTTAACTTGGAAGTTCTATTAGATGAGCTATCGGCAGGGAAGCTGGTCCTTGCTGCTGTAGATCTGAAAGCACATTTGCTCCCTAGGTGATTTTGGTAATTAATGACAACATACTTTGTGGTTGGACTAATGCTTTTATCAAGTATGTTTCAAGAAAGTCAATCACTCTGGCATGGCAAAAGGACTGAAGAGGTGGACCCCTAGAATGCTAAGGAAAACATTGGCAAAAGCTCAAGACTCTATTTTTGTTTAGTGATCCAAGATCACATTGAGTCCATAGGAAAGCCAATACTATTAAAAGGGGACGAGGTTATGATGATGATCTGGTTGCTCAAAGTGCTTAGTGATTTATCTCTCAAACTATCAGCAATCTTTCATTCCAACATATACTCATAAGTAATCTCGGTCCCATCGATTCCATAAACTCACTCACACCGAGATGATCCACCTCACCATATACCCAAACCCTAGAAATTTCGGATTTTCCGATTCCAAACTCGGTCTTACGAAACTAGTGTTGCCAACCTTCAGAACCTTCAGACTCAAATCGGTGTCACCGAGATGAGAAAGTCGATCCCATCGAGAATGGCAAACCCTAGTCTTTGGAAGAATCGGACTAACCGAGATTGTATTTTTGGTCCCACGAAAATCCCAACGCTCACAAGATTTGAACTTTCGGTCTCACCGAGTTGTCAACTTCGGTCCGACCGAGATTGGTCAAATGTGTGTAACGGTTGGATTTTGTGTGGAGGCTATAAATACCCTCCACCTCCTCTTCATTCGTGGAGAGAGCCATCGAAAGAACTACCACTCCTACCTTACATTTCGAGAAGAAAACTACCTACCCTTGTGTTGAGATCAAGTTGCTCCACTCCCACCATATGAAACTTGATTTCTAGCCTTCCCAAGTTGCTTTCCACTCAATCCTTTCTTCCACCAGAGCCAAATCGGTGAGGAGAGTTGAGTGTTGGGGAGATTATCATTTGAAGCACAAGAGCAAGGAGTTCATCATCACCAACACCATCTATTACCTTTTGGAGGGTGGTGCCTCCTAGATTGGTTAGGTGTCGCTTGGGAGCCTCCGTCAAGATGTGGAGTTGAACCAAGAAGTTTGTAAGGGCAAGGAGATCGCCTACTTCGTGAAGATCTACCCGAGTAAGGCTAGTCCTCCGTGGACGAGGCCATGATGGCATAGACAAGGTTGCTTCTTCGTGGACCCTTCATGGGTGGAGCCTCCGTGGACTCTCGCAGCCGCTACCCTCCGTGGGTTGAAGTCTCCATCAACGTGGATTGACGATAGCGCCACCTATCGGAACCACGAGAAAAATCTCCGTGTCTCCAAATTGCGTTTGCTCTTCTCCACCTCTCCTTTACTACTTGTGCAATTTACTTTCCGCTGCCCATACTCTAGAATTGCATGTGTAGTATGCTACTTGACTTGTATGCATGATGCTTGACTTGATCTCCATTGTGAACTTGCTAAAAACTTGTCCTAATCAAAGGCTAAACTTTCATCTTGTCGAGTAGTCTAATCACCCCCCCTCTAGACACTCTTGCCTTCAACGATCCTACAATTGGTATCAGAGCATTGGTCTCCATTGCTTTGGTTTGCACACCATTGGAGGAAGATGGACGGTTCACGCTTGGGAGTGTTAGTCATAGAGTGCCTATACTTAATGGAGTGTCCTATAACTCGTGGAGGATTGAAATGCTTGCTATCTTTAAGATGTACAACTTGCGCAAATATGTTGAAACCCCATATGTACCTCCATTTGACCCCTTGCACCCTACTATGGATGAAGAACTTGATTTGCTTCGTAACCTTAGAAGTGTAAATCTTATCATTAGAGGTTTGCCCGATAACTTACTTGAGCTTGTCACAAACTTTGAGTGCGCCTATGCTATGTGGAAGTTCTTGGAAGAACTTTATCCGGACTACTCTTTGAGAGGTCTTGATGAAATTCTATACAAGACTATTGAATTTGATATGATGCGCCCCAATGATCCCAAGTTTGATAAATGCTTCTTTGAGCTTCGTGATCTTATGAAAAAGAAGGGTGATCCCGGTTTTATCAATGTTCGAATTAGAAATGCTCTTGTATTGCATTCCGATGATTATTGTCACTCTGACAAAACTGATGCAAGTCATTGTCAAATTGACCTAGGAATTGACGATGAATCATCTATGGGTCAATATGATGATGAGCATGAGCATGATGACGACATCTCGATTCGGACACCGAGCTAGACAAGATCATGAAGAGTCTCGCCTTATGGCAAATCTGAGAGACTACATATCCGTGGAAAAGAGTGGATTCTTGATAGTGGATGCACCGATCACATGACCGGAGATGAAGACATGTTTCGAGAGCTTGCAAAGAACGATGGTCCACGCAAGTATGTGACTTTTGGAGACAACTCCAAGGGTAAGGTACTTGGCCTTGGTAAGGTGGCCATATCTCATGATAGCTCCATTAAAAATGTCATGCTTGTTGAATCACTTGGATACAATTGACTTTCCGTGTCTAGATTAGCTGACTTTGGATTCAATGTGCTATTCACCGAAGTAGATTGCCAAGTTTTTCGTCGTGACAATCATAACATGGTATTTACCGGTATCCGTAGAGGTGACCTATACATTGTCGATTTCACTAAGAAAGCTCAACCTAGAACTTGCTTCATTGCTAAATCTGCTAAAGGTTGGTTGTGGCATAGAAGGCTTGGACATGTTGGTATGCGTAATCTAGATATGCTAATCAAAGGTGATCATATTCTTGGTGTTAAAGATGTTTTCTTTGACAAAGATAGACTCTGTAGTGCATGTCAAGCAGGAAAACAAGTAGGTGGAAGTCATCCCGTGAAGAACATCATGACCACAAGGAGACCGCTTGAGCTTCTTCATATGGATCTCTTCGGTCCCAATGCTTACAAAAGCCTTGGTGGTAACTCCATTGGTCTAGTTATTGTTGATGATTTTTCCAGATTTACGTGGGTATTTTTCCTTGATGACAAATCGCAGGTTCAGAGAATCTTCAAAACCTTTGCTAGAAAGGCCCAAAATCAATTCGAGGTGAAGATCAAGAAAGTTCGGAGCGACAATGGAACGGAGTTCAAGAACGCCCATGTGGACTCTTTTCTCGATGAGGAAGGGATTCTACATGAGTTCTCGGCTACATACACACCTCAACAAAATGGAGTTGTTGAGAGGAAGAACCGAACGCTCATTGAGATGGCGAGAACGATGCTTGATGAATACAAGACACCGAAGCACTTTTGGGGTGAAGCCGTCGAGACAGCTTGTCATGCTATCAACAGGCTCTATCTTCACAAGCTCCTCGGCAAGACTTCATATGAGCTCCTCACCGGTAACAAACCCCAAGTGGGATACTTTCGTGTCTTTGGATCAAAATGCTATATCCTTGATAAGCATCGCCGGTCTAAATTTGCTCCTAAAACTCATGAAGGCTTTTTCCTCGGTTATGGATCAAACTCCCACACCTACCGTGTTCACAATAATTTCACCCAAAGGTTGAAGAGACGGTAGATGTGAAGTTTGATGAATCTAATGGCTCGCAAGTAGAGCAAATGCCTATTGATGTAGGAGACAAGGACCCATCGGAAGCCATTCAAGACTTATCCATTGGAAAGATCCGTCCCATGGAAGTGAAGGAGAGTACCTCATCTACATATGTGGAGCCCCCTACCTCATGGAAGGTGACCCTCAAGGCAACATGGAGGCCTCCACAAGTGGAACTCACCAAGATGAGGAAGTGCGACAAGAAGATCCACCACAACCTCCTTCTCCACCACCTCAAGACAACACCAACAACAATGAAGAAGAGGAAGATAAGGATGATGAGGAAGCTCAGCCGCGACCACAACAAAAGCTATCTCGAGTTCGAGCAAGAGTCAAAAAGAATCATCCGTGGAACAAATGATGAATGACATCGACTCGGAGAATTACTCGCTCTAAAACTCGCTTAGCTAACTTTTGTGAGCATTACTCATTTATTTCTAGTCTTGAACCTATGAAGGTAGAAGAAGCGCTTGAAGACCCGGATTGGGTGAACGCTATGCACGAAGAGCTACACAACTTCGAGAGGAACAACGTTTGGACTTTGGTAGAGAAGCCCAATGATGACCAAAACGTCATTGGAACCAAATGGGTGTTTCGGAACAAGCAAGATGAAGATGGACAAGTCATCCGCAACAAGGCTCGCCTCAGTAGCACAAGGTTACACACAAGTCGAAGGTATGGACTATGGTGAGACCTATGCCCCCGTTGCTAGACTTGAGTCCATTCGCATTCTTCTTGCTTATGCCAACCACCATGATATTACTCTCTATCAAATGGACATTAAAAGTGCTTTCCTAAATGGTGAAATTGAAGAGGAAGTATTCGTGAAACAACCTCCGGATTTGTGAATCCTAAAAGCCTAATCATGTTTACAAGTTGCACAAAGCTCTTTATGGTCTTAAACAAGCTCCTAGAGCTTGGTACAAATGCTTGACTAGCTTTCTTCTTGAAAAGGATTTGAGATTGGAAAATAGACTCAACGCTATTCACGAAAAGGGTTGATGGTGAACTATTTGTGTGCCAAATATATGTTGATGATATTATCTTTGGTTCAACTAACCCTCATTTTAGTGAGAAGTTTGGAAAGCTTATGTCGGAGAAGTATGAGATGTCCATGATGAGTGAACTCAAATTCTTCCTTGGGTTGCAAATCAAGCAATCTAAGGAGGGTACCTTTGTCTCACAAACAAAGTACACCAAGGATCTCTTCAAGAAGTTCAACATGCAAGAAAGCAAAGGTATGAAAACCCCCATGCCTACTAGTGGACATAATGACTTGACTAAAGACGGAGAACCTGTTGATCAAAAGGTTTATCGATCCATGATTGGTTCTCTACTATATCTCTGTGCTTCTCGTCCTGACATAATGTTGAGTGTATGCATGTGTGCTCGATATCAAGCAGCCCCTAAAGAATGTCATCTTAAAGCTGTTAAAAGAATTGTGAGATATTTGATACACACACCTAACTTTGGCATTTGGTATCCTAAGAGGGCCTCTTTCGACCTTGTTGGCTATTCCGACTCGGACTATGCCGTGACAGGTTGATAGAAAGTCAACTTCGGCACGTGTCAATTCCTCGGTCGATCCCTTGTATCTTGGTCATCCAAGAAACAAAATTCGATATCATTATCTCTCGCCAAGCAGAATATATTGCTGCTGGTTCGTGTTGTGCTCAGTTACTATGGATGACACAAACGCTTAAGGATTACGGGATACATGCGAGACATGTTCCTTTGCTTTGTGACGATGAGAGTGCGATTAAGATTGGACACAATCCCGTGCAACACTCTCGCACGAAACACATTGAAGTTCGTCACCATTTTATTCGAGATCACATTGCTAAGGGTGACATCGATCTTAAGCATGTTCGTACAGACAAACAGCTTACAGATATCTTTACAAAACCACTTGATGAGAAAGTGTTTTGTCGCTTAAGGAGTGAGTTGAACATCATTGATGCTTCAAACTTGGAGTGAAAACTCCATTGATGCATGCAAGGCATGAGCCTAATTGACTAATCCTTGATATTTCTCTTATGATGATGATCATATGTCTTGGACGCATTTGCCCCCTTGTATTGCATCTAACTCCTTGCAGGTACGTGGATGGTCTACATTCAACAAGATTATCACACACACTCAAATCATGAGTAATCTTGTCATTGACCAAGTATCTAGCTCTTTGGGATGTTGAGTTCAAGGAACAAAAATTCCACATATCCTTTTTGACACCTTATACATCTAGTATTTCACTTTTGTCATCTTGGATATTCTTGAGTATTTCCTTGCTTGACTAACCCATGTAGGAAGATGAACTATACACTTGGAAATGGTGCTCCAACTTCACATTCCATGAGCATCTACATCAAGTTCACCTACATGAGTACAAGCAACAACAAGCCCAAGGTATGTTTTTCACATCTTGAAGGAGCTTTGCTCAAAGTCATGAGTACAAGCAGCTTCATAAGATGTGATCACATCAAATGCTTAATCGAAAAATGGCAACCCCATTTTGAGCTTAAACGATGAGTATGACCTATGATCAAATGTTCTCATTTGACTCCTAAGTCAATATACTCAAACATAGGTGACTTTGTCGCCGACCCCTATCTAGATGAAGTACATATGTTTTGGAGTTTTTCTGTTTTTCTCTTATGCTCTCTCATTGAGTTCTCTTGCTTATTATTAAAAAAACCTTCATCTAGCAATCGTTTTCATTTCTATTTCTTCTGTTCTTGTGAATATCTTTTTGCTCTGATCAATTCCTTGAAAATCTTTTTACAAATTCATTGCAAATCTTTTGAAACATTCCTTGCAAAGTGAGCTGAATTATTTCTATATTTCCTTGAATTAAACTCAAGGCCACCGATTCAAATACTTGATCGACCAAAAGGATCAGCCCTAAGTCTCTGACTTTCGGACTCACCGATCCATATCAATTCGGTGTCACCGATTTACATTCACCAGGATATCATCTTCTGCAGCTCAACTAAAATGATCTATTTACTTAATTTGCCTAGTTGTGATTCTTAAGGATCCCACTTCTTTCCTTCCATCTTTCCTGACCTTCCTAGTTACTGTCCTTTTCGGCACTTGATGTCAAAGGGGGAGAAGATTTAGGGGGAGCTTAAAGGGAGATTAGAGGATAAGGGGAGAAGAGAAGGTTTAAAGGGAGAAGAAGAACAATCTTACCTTAAGGGGGAGAGGATCACATCAAAGCTTTGCCATATTTCACTGTGATAATACATTTGGCATTATTCTTTTGATTTTGCTTTCTGTGCTCTCACAATTGGTAGCTTATGAAAAGCAAAATCTCTCAGAGCTCATTGAAAATCTTTTAGTCTTGGGAGACATGTTTGCTGATTCAAGCTAGTGCTCATCATGAGACACTCTTCATACATGTCATCCCTGGCTTGGTACTCTTGATGTTCTTGCAGTTGGATGAAGGAATACTCTTGTGTTATCTAACCTTGTTTTCTCAAGCTTATTTCTTCAGGTACAATGCCAAGGAACTTCAAGGTAAGTATATGCATCTTGCAGAATGTGCATGATGGTGACTTGCTTGTGAATATTTGTTTGCAAGAAATCACCATGCACATATGCATCATCTCTCACTTATCCTCATCTGCTCTGATGCATATAGCCAAGCTGCATATAGCACATCCTGTTCTTCTCTCTTGTGTGCTTGTGGTAGTCCAAAACCATAATCTATGAAAATCTTGCACACTTGTAGGGGAGCCTGTACTACATGTTTGTCAAAGCTTTAGTGATAATTCTGTCTTTATTTCAGTAAGCTTTGATATCTTATTTTGTGTGTTGCCATCAATTACCAAAAAGGGGGAGATTGAAAGCACATTTGCTCCCTAGGTGGTTTTGGTAATTAATGACAACATACTTTGTGGTTGGACTAATGCTTTTATCAAGTATGTTTCAGAAAGTCAATCACTCGGCATGGCAAAAGGATGAAGAGGTGGACCCCTAGAATGCTAAGGAAAACATTGGCAAAAGCTCAAGACTCTATTTTTGTTTAGTGATCCAAGATCACATTGAGTCCATAGGAAAGCCAATACTATTAAAAGGGGATGAGGTTATGATGATGATCTGGTTGCTCAAAGTGCTTAGTGATTTATCTCTCAAACTATCAGCAATCTTTCATTCCAACATATACTCATAAGTAATCTCGGTCCCACCGATTCCATAAACTCACCACACCGAGATGATCCACCTCACCATATACCCAAACCCTAGAAATTTCGGATTTTCCGATTCCAAACTCGGTCTTACCAAACTAGTGTTGCCAACCTTCAGAACCTTCAGACTCAAATCGGTGTCACCGAGATGAGAAAGTCGGTCCCACCGAGAATGGCAAACCCTAGTCTTTGGAAGAATCGGACTAACCGAGATTGTATTTTCGGTCCCACCGAAAATCCCAACGTTCACAAGATTTGAACTTTCGGTCTCACCGAGTTGTCAACTTCGGTCTGACCGAGATTGGTCAAATGTGTGTAACGGTTGGATTTTGTGTGGAGGCTATAAATACCCTCCACCTCCTCTTCATTCGTGGAGAGAGCCATCGAAAGAACTACCACTCCTACCTTACATTTCGAGAAGAAAACTACCTACCCTTGTGTTGAGATCAAGTTGCTCCACTCCCACCATATGAAACTTGATTTCTAGCCTTCCCAAGTTGCTTTCCACTCAATCCTTTCTTCCACCACAGCCAAATCAGTGAGGAGAGTTGAGTGTTGGGGAGATTATCATTTGAAGCACAAGAGCAAGGAGTTCATCATCACCAACACCATCTATTACCTTTTGGAGGGTGGTGCCTCCTAGATTGGTTAGGTGTCGCTTGGGAGCCTCCGTCAAGATGTGGAGTTGAACCAAGAAGTTTGTAAGGGCAAGGAGATCGCCTACTTCGTGTAGATCTACCCCGAGTAAGGCTAGTCCTCCGTGGACGTAGGCCATGATGGCATAGACAAGGTTGCTTCTTCGTGGACCCTTCGTGGGTGGAGCCTCCGTGGACTCTCGCAGCCGCTACCCTCCGTGGGTTGAAGTCTCCATCAACGTGATTGACGATAGCGCCACCTATCGGAACCACGAGAAAAATCTCCGTGTCTCCAAATTGCGTTTGCTCTTCTCCACCTCTCCTTTACTACTTGTGCAATTTACTTTCCGCTGCCCATACTCTAGAATTGCATGTGTAGTATGCTACTTGACTTGTATGCATGATGCTTGACTTGATCTCCATTGTGAACTTGCTAAAAACTTGTCCTAATCAAAGGCTAAACTTTCATCTTGTCGAGTAGTCTAATCACCCCCCCTCTAGACACTCTTGCCTTCAACGATCCTACAAGATCCCTCTTTGCAGCCTTTATTGTGCAACACAATAGAAATGGTTCAACTGAACAATATGTGTGTGATACGCGGCAAACATGTCCGTGATCAGAAATGTATGCGAACACCAATAATAACACAGACGATTGCTGCTAATAAGCCGTGTGATTTGCTCTGTCTACAGAAGAATAACATGTCTGTGTGTGTGTGTGTGTGTGTGTGTGTGTATAGGACAAATGCTTCCTACAAGCAGTGGTAGTTACCACCACTTGCGTTTTCTATGTTGTATGTAGTTACCACCGGGTGGTAGGATGGATTTTCCCTATATATATATATATATATAACTGAAATAAACATCCAATTACATAAGTGACTATATAGATCATTTGCACATACCTCAATAAACAATTGCATGCATTCTAAAGTATGAGAAACGATCGTCTAGTCATCTACTTCTTGTGACACTCTCGCCACCGCTCTGTGGCTCGATCCCTCGGCTGGGTCATGAACAAGACACTTCTTCATGTCAACGATCCACCTGTACATCTTGTAGCTTGTGTACGCGTCAATGGCCGCGTACTTGACGTGCTCTTCATCCAGTCTCTGATGCCAAACACTGTGCCAGGTGTCCTTGTCCTTCTTGCTCTCATCCTTCATCCCATGTCACTGAGGGGGGCGCGCGCACGGGCACGGGCGTGGCGGGTGCAGCCAAACGCACGGGGACTGGCGCCGCGGTGGGTGGAGGGGCGCGCACGCACATGGGCACGGGCACGGGCGCTGGCATGTACACGAGGTCGCGCGGGTCCACGGAGACCTCGGTGATGCCCGCGGCTTCCAGCTCAGTGATAGTGCTCACCGACCAGCCCGTCAATGCTACGGGATGAAATATTGGCGCGCGGCGCTGGGCCGAGCCGGGGCGGAGCGGGCAAGAATAACGCAGCCAGCTCATTCTGGGCCATGTCCATGAGGCCCCATTCTTCCTTATTTTATATCCCCTCCGGCTCGGAGTTGACTTCACCAAACTTGAAGACTAGTGACAGATGATCCTTCTGCGCCATGGCATTGGTGGAGGTCTGTGGGACGGAGGGGAATGGGAGGCGGACAATAAGGCCGTCGTATGAAGCAGCGGCTCGGGGTCATTAATGGAGAGGAAGGCAGGCGACCATGGAAGTCAAAGGGCTCGATTCCCAGTGAGCCTGCGCAGCGTACAGCTTGCACGCTTCCCGGTGATTCTGCGCATTGGAGGACAGCTTGCACGCCTCTCGGTCAGCCTGCGGACCGGACTGCGCTCGCACGCCTCCCGTTCAGTCAATCAGCTGTCTGCATGGCACCTCCTTTAGCCATTAGAACGAAGACACATGGCGTCACATGAATGGTTAACATAACGCACACAATTTGAATTATATAAACATTTGAGAGGTTAGAGTGGCAGCTATTTGTTTGAAAATGCCTTTGTTGGCTGTTATTCGAGTGCTTCTTCTCTCAAAATGGACACGAAAAATACCATAGCATGTCGGGTGCCATTCCATAATAGCATGCCAAGTTTCATGAATTTCAGACGAGTTTTGGATTTGCTAGATGTTTGACACGAGAAAAAACATCTAAGGACTCCGGGGAGAAGGGAAGAAGGGAGTATGTTTCTCTCAGACGCCGGGGAAAGAAAATTGTGTATGCGGGCGTGCCAGTGTACCGTAGTACACAAAGAAAAAGAGATACGGTAACATGTATTTCATTAATCTCATTGGAGAAATAAAATTACAATATCCCATAAAAAAAGGTGTGCTCCGTGGCCTACTAGCACGGCCAAGCTGGCTGTGGCGATTGTGTGATCTCCTGGTTCTCGCGGCCTCGGAAGACTCCCGATTAATTACTCCCGCGGGTTGCTCCGCGAGATACCTCCGATTGAGCTGTGTGGTCGTCTTCGTCGTCTTCGCTTCGCGTTCTCCATGCATGATGATGGTGATGTGTGTGTGTGGGCGGCGGCAGAGCCGGTGTCCTTGTCGGTACACGCGCCGCGTGTGGCGTAGCCTTTGTGGTGGCCACGCTCGCCCTCGCCGTCGTGCCTCATCGGTCTTGGCGGTGTTGGAGGAGTTGTTGTTTGGGTAGCATGGATCATGCTCGGCTCGGACTTCTCGACGACCAGTAGCTTCTCGGGGTGTACAAGGGTCTACACCCTGCGGGAGTAATTGTCGATGGAGACCGGCGTCGGTGTGTGACCGTCGCGTTGCTCGTGCCAGCATGGCCTGAGTGGTCGACACCTCGTCCCGGCCAGACGCAGAGTCCACGGCAGTTGGCGTAGTCAATGCATCGTCTCACGAGATCGTAGATGAGCGGTGTTGTTGTTGAAGTCGCGTCGCCCTGCGGCCACATCTTGTCCTCGGGCGGCGCTGACTTGCTCGGCTTCGGCCTCCGAATGAGTGTGGCGCCGGTAGCAGCGACACGGGGGTAGTGAATCATGGCATCGTGGTGTAGGAACCCAGCCTTCACTTCGCTTCCGGGCGTGGAGTGGACGTCGCCGTGCTCACATGTTTATCTTCAGATCTCTACAGTAAGACGGGGTGGACAAGCAGGAGGTGGGGTGCTGCGCGTCTGCATCTTTGGCGACACCGAGCATGACGAAGTAGATGGTGTCGAACAGCTTCATTGGCGTCGTCTTCGGGTGATAGCTCATGTGTAGCTTCTTCCATGCATTTCTTTTTGTGAATCCAATGAACGCGTACGTTGCCATCCAGCCAACATGCACGTACATGCATGGCCCATGCACGTGCACATGAGGTATAGTGTGCATACTAATTCGCTTACACCATTAGCGATAGTTTAGGGGCACTTTGTGGCACAAGGTGGTCTCTCGGTGATGGGAAGCCGGCCGTCGAACCGGATGCTCCTGCTGTGACGAGGGAAAGGCGGACTCGGCGAGGCGTCGACTTAGAGGTAGGGCATCGTTTGCTTCCGTTACAACATTGGCTGCACCGTTGCTCGATGTTGCTGGTAGGTGCCAACGAAGAACCGCCGGCGAGTGCTTCGGCGATGTTACGGGTTGCACGATGTCTTCAACGCGTCCACCTCAAGGAGCCGCTGGCAAGTGCTCCGTCTTCACGGAAGAACGCATGGTGTGATAGGCGTGCTTCTTCTTGGATAATTTTTCTCTTGTGCGATGAAGCAGACACGGGCTCCGTAGAACGGTGATGGCGACTTCAGTGCCATTGACCTCCACTCCATGGCGGCGGCTTGATAACATCGACAACGGGCGACGTCATGGCATGCTCCACTTTGTCGTCTTCCGCTACCTCATCATGATGAAGTAGACGTGAGGAGTGATGGGGCCCTCGGTGCCGTCGAGCTCCATGGAGCCACCGTGATGAAGAGGATGACATCTCGACGACCTCCGTGTCGTCGGCTTCCATGGGGCTGGCTTGACGACATTGATGACAGGCTCTTCGTGGCGTGCTCCATATCGTCGTCCTCAGCGGCACCATCATGATAAAGCGGTCGCGAGTGATGATGGCGATCTCCATGGCGTCCACCATCTAGCGGTGATGAGTGGGGAGCAGCCACCGTGGCGGCGACCTCTGTGACACCGACCTTGGTAGCGTCAGCGTCCATAGCGCGGGCTTGGTTGTCAGGACCCCGACTCAATGCCACATCGATCTAGCATGTAACACCTCATATCACTTTGCGGCCTCACGCACGGTATTCCCACGGGTGTCGCCTTACCTTTACCCGGGACCGTTTGCGCCTTTTGGCACACGTATATGATAGTGTCGCTAGCATCCATATGATAAGGAGCCCGGGCTGACATGGCTAGTCGTAAACCCAAAGTGGCACAAACTTACGAGGATAGGCATCCATGACCCAAAGATCGAATGTGTCGGTCATCACGAGTGAATCCAGTCAGTAGCACTGGCTGGCAGACTCCGTGAACTGGCTGTAGCGGCTAACAGACTCCGGTATTCATCGCATGACATTTCAAGAAGGACAGACAGAACGAGGAAGGACACATGCCGCCAGCCTAAGTGTTCGAAGCAAGAGCAAGCTACCATGGCTCGGTGGAAGCACTAGGAGACATTTCCCGGTAAGAGGGGCTACTAAGGATAAACAACTAGATAGTCAGAACCCACACATACGAAGCATTTCAATAACATACACACAATATGCTCGATATGTGCAAATACAACATGACATCACAACATGACTCTACGACTCAAGTAGTTTATTCAATAGGCTCCGAGGAGCGAGATATTACAAACATAGGTCTCATGACCCAACATTCAGAGCATACAAATCAAAGCACATGCGGAAGCTTAACATGTCTGAGTACAGATATCTACAAATGAAAAATGCTTAGAAGCCCGACTATCTACCAGATCTGCCGAGGGCACAAGATCGTGGCTGAGGTATCGGGCTAAGCGTCAAGTCCACGCGGAACTACTAACGAGACCAAGTCTCTCTGCAAAAACATAAAATAGGCAAACGTGAGTACAAATGTACCCAAAGAAGACTTACATCGAACTAACTACATATGCATCATTATCAACAAAGGGGTGGTGGAGTTTAACTGCAGCAAGCCAGCTTTGACTCGGTGGCTATCCCGAACTACATTGCAAGTAACTCTTTTGAGGTGGCGCTGCGAGTCCACATATTCACCATATCAATACACCACTATGGATCCGCTCCGCCTCCCTCACGAGAACGCCATCCATAGCACTCACGCTTATCTTGCGTATTTTAGAGTATCCACTTTCACTTGTCTATGAACTGTTATAGGCAACCCGAAGTCCTTTACCGGACACGGCTATTCAATAGATCATATTAACCTGCGGGGTGTACTTCTTCATACATGTTTCCACCACTTAGCGTGCAGACACGACATGTGCTCGGCAGACTTCAGCGGCAGCCGACGTGGGTGTAGACCACGACCTACCTAAACACTCAAGTCTCTAGTCCAGGTTTATCGCCTATTCGGGTTCCATCCATGAGGAGATCCGGCCGGAGTTTTGCTCACAGCCCCAAACGATGCGTATAGGGTTCCGTGACACCAAACGGGTGCCCGGTATACCCGGCCACGTGCCTACCACATCACAGCCCACCCCTCAGGTCAGCGCTGCACACGGCCTCCAGCATACTACAAACACCAGAAACTACTTGCAACTCCTGGACATAGGACAAGGGTGATTAAGAAGTCGAGCGGGGTCATATTTCAGGGCCCAATGCATGGTAGTAGCTGAATCATGGATCACAAACACAGAACTCAGTTCCTAAGGACGGCTTCAATGAGACAACCCACCATGTACTCCTACATGGCCTCTCACCGCTACCTTTACCAAATCGTGTTCACACACTTAGCTCACACATAGTAGGACATGTTCACACACCTCTGATTCATCCCGGATGAATCAGACCTGACACAACTCTAAGCAATAGCAGGCATGACAAACAAGTATGAATGAGTAGGCACATCCGGGATCAAACAACTCCTACTCATGCTAGTGGGTTTCATCTATTTACTGTGGCAATGACAGGTCATGCAGAGGATAAAGGGGTTCAGCTACCGCAGCAAGTAACAGATGAATCATTGTTGTCCTAATGCAGTAAAAGAGAGTAGGGCGAGAGAGTGGGATTGTATCGGAATGAACAAGGGGGTTTTGCTTGCCTGACACTTCCGAAGATAGTATAGCTCTTCATCGGTGTCATCGATCACATCGTTGAACATCGTCTACTGAGAGGGGACAATACCGGCAACAGAGAAAGAACACAATCAATGCAATGCAACAATATGATGCATGAGTGTGACATGGCAATATGCTGTGGTTTGAGCTAATGCAACTAGCAACCAGATTAAATGAAGTTGGTTTGAACCCTAGGTTCAAATTCAAACTTCATATGTGAAGCTTTAAATGCCATTTATATGATTTGGCCTAAACAGCAGCTATAAGTTGTTCTAACATGCATGAAAATGATACAGATAGATAGATTGAATTTTTCTGATCATTTTTCATATATAAATTATTTAATTTGGAGTTACGGTTGAATTTCTATGAATTTTAGAAGTTTAGATCATTTTCTGGAATTTCCTGTATAAAAATAAATCCAGAGAATACTTATTGCGTCAGCATTGCATCACTATGATGTCAGCAGGTCAACAGACGCTGCCGCAGGTCAAACCTGACCAGTGGGGTCCACTGGTCAGTGACTGGGGCTGGTTAGTGCCGCTGACGTGTGGTCCTAGTCAACGGCCACACCAGCTTGGTCAAAGCTGACGCGTGGGGCCGCTGTTGTTAATTTAAAACTAAACAGGGAATAAACTGTGGTTAGTTAGGCAGTGGGGCCCAGCTGTCAGTGACTGTTGTGGGTAATTAGCAGTGTCACACGGGGGGTTATTAGCGCTGGTTGACCGGTTTGACCGGCGGTTAGTCGCCGGCAAGGCCGAACGCGGCGGAGCACGTCGGGTTTGTCGCTCCGGCGACCATTTGGGCGGTAGAGGCCACAGGCGAGGAGCCAGGGCTCGTCCGCGTCGTCTGGAGCAAGCGGGAGAGGCGGGGGCGGCCTGAGCTCGCTGGGAACGAGCTCGGGGCGGTGGCCGGAGCACGCCCAGGTGCGCGCGGGGTGCTGCGGGGCACGACAGGAGCTGCGGGCGGCGGCTTTGGTCTTATGGGAGGCTCCTGAGCACGATGGCATGCGCGGCACAAGCTGCGGTAGCTCTGGTCACGATGGTGAGGATCCACGGCGGCGTGACCGCTCAGGTCCGGTGGTTAGCACGGCTACGGCGCGCGAGTGACAAAATGGAGAGGGGCAAACGGCGGCGGGGCTCACAGCGGATCTGTCGGAGGCGTCAGCAAGCTCGGGGAGGCGGCGAGGCGAGCGCGGGGTCGCCGGCGATCTCAAAGCCGAGGGTTGAAGAAGGGTCGATCACGGCGCTGCGGTGCGTCCCCGGTTGCGTTGGTCATCGAGGAGGGAGACGGAGCCGCGACAATTCTCCTGGACACGCTGGATGGGCGAGGGAGGGCCGGTGGCCGCGGTGGTGCTAGTCGGCGGCGATGGCTGCGCTCGGGTGAGCTTGGGGGAGAGAGCCAAGGGAGGGGAGAGAGAGAAGCGAGTGAGGGAGAGGGGACAGGGGCTTCGGGCGTCTCCGTGGCGCTGGTAGAAGGCCCGGGGCTCCCAGGTGGAAGCAGGAGGTGGCCGAGGGCTCTCTGGCGCGCGCCACGCCTCGCCTCTGCCTTCTGGCAGAGGTGGGAGATGACTAGCAATGGGGCCAGTGGGCTGGGCCGGCAGCTGGGCTGCACAGAACCTGGGCCAGTCAGGTAGGCTACAGGTAAGCTCTCTTTTCCTTTTGTTCCAGTTTTTCTATTTCTTTTATTCTGTTTTGAATTAGTAAAAATACTAATCCATTTTGTAAAATCCTGAAAATAATTTTGGGCACTATTTGAAATATATGCAACAGCCCTCATTTAGTTTCAGAATTATTTAAGCATTTAAATTATTTATAGCATTTAAATGCCCAAATTCAAATACTTTATGAATTAATTCAAAAATCCAAAATGGACCTAGAAATATGTGCATCATTTTTGGCAGAGGTTTTAAACCAATCCAAAAATGATGAACTTTTCTGAAGGGCATTTTGGGTTCATTGAGAATAGTTTTATTTGAACCTAGTTAATTTAATCTTATGCTAGGGTTTGAGCAATCCCCATTTCAAATTTCAAATAAATTTAGACATGATGCAGCAACCAAGCTAGTCCAAGTGTATAGCAAGGCTAGGGACGTGACAACTCACCCCCACTAAACAAGAATCTCGCCCCGAGATTCAAGCGTAGGGTAAGATGAAGGGGGAACACAAACTAACATAATCTTCACGATCCAGGTTGCACTTCATAAGGATGTTGACTCAATCACCATCTTTATCTTGATGTCTTGCTCCGAGAACTCCAATCGACATGACAACGAGAGGAGAAAGAAAACTCTAGAAGGAACGATGTTCTCGAAGTTCGATCAACTCAGGATTAACTCACAGAATGAGACATAGCAACATCTCTCGAGCTGAGACATGAAGCACACATCTAGAGGGATGGAGTGGAACAAATGACGAGGGTTCACTAGGTAGATAACAATTCCACACTTAAGAGGGTGGTGAACGGTTGTCAACGTAGCGAGCAGTTGAGTTGCCATGATACCATAACGATGCACTTTAGGGAAGGTGACTCGTAGAAATATCCCCTTAAGTGGCAAAAAGAATTACCTTTGATTCAAAGATCATTGAAACTCTTTATACCAGCCTAAGGCAATTCTCGGCGATCGTTTAGAGGGGTTCGTAGAATGGCATACCGGATTAGAATGGATGATGTGGATTACCTTGTTGAAAACAACACAAGGGATGATTTTAGTAACTGGGGAAAAGCTCAACAGTAGAGAGTGAGTCCACTGTTGAAAGGGTTATAGCATAACCGAGGAAACTGAGAGCACTATGCAATTAATGCCGACAATAAAACCTAGAGCTTGCGCGTGCTCTCAAGAAGTTGAGCATTTCCATAATCATCAAGGTTTTATAAACATCCGTGTCAAGGGTGCTGACAACACTACATACTACCATGACGAATAGCGATGGACGATGCAGATGCAAAGGAAGATAACACTTTCTCAGATTCCACCTTAGCGAGACCAAGGGAACAAAATCTGGATGATCGACCGAGAGACATTTAGCACTCCGCTTCTAATGTTCTCCTTGATGTACTAGCGTGTCCCATTCATAGATGTGGTTTGATATCTAGAACATCAAGTAACAGGTCGGACTTCGGGAGCACAAAAATCATAAGGCACACAAATAGGGAATAATTCCTACGAAGTCCTTATGGAGAGGTGGCCAACTTCTTCAATCAAGATATTACAATAACAGGTCTTCCGGCTGGGTGTGTTGGCCACGCATCCACTTTACCGGGTTACGGAGAGACCAATAATATAATTCTTGGGAAACGTTCCAACCATCATATCTGCCTGAGATTCAGATCTGGTTTGTGTCAGAATAATCTAGACTCACTGAGTCTAGAATGTAAAATGAAAGTTTGCAACACAAGTTGACGAGATGACGTTGCGAGATTCTCGAGGAATGAACTACGATAGAAAGCTCCAAAACATGAGCTGGTTCTGCTGCAAACATGTGAACACGTTGTCGCAGACAAACATGGCCACATAGTAGTCTTAAGATAAAACACTACCGAGTTCAGGTGGGGAACCATCATTGCGGATAATGAAGTCCTTGCATAAGTCATATGATTAGCTCTTATGAAGGAATTCCGTTTCTTGGAATAAATCAGTTAGTGGCTTGGTGTGCTAGGGATACATATGGAATGAAGGTTGCGAGCCTGTCAAAGCATAGCATACTTCGCACATGCATGACTGACTTGGGATGGTACCCGAGGAAGCAAAAACGAACTTTCTTGAATTCACGGCGGCAACTTGCTTCAAATGCACATGAACTAGAGGAAGCCACTTCTTTCATCCAACCTATTCTTCATGAACAGGCACGAAGATAATGCTTACAAAAGTTTCCAATGCTAGCTTTAATGTTTCACATGGATCATGGGGGGGGGGCAAGATGTTGCTGATGGGCTCAACAGCAACTCATCGGAATTTCCATATCACTGGACTTCCACCATCATGTTAACACGGTGATAGCATTGGTCAGACCAAAAGATGTAATGGTGTATGCTCGAGGAAAATCCACGAGTAAGACAACATTACGAACATCATTGGTTCTGACTTGATTTGAGGATAGCCCATACTCAAATCAAAGTTTTGGCAAGACAATAAGTCCAACAACTGATCACGAGGATCAATCAATGAAGACATTACCTTTCTTCAACAAACACACACAAGGATATCCCTTGGAGATGAACTAAGTCAAGTGAGCTTTTATCTTCCAATTCTCCAAGTTGTTGTTTAGCTTAACCAACTAGCTCAGGGGTATCCAACACAAATTCTTGGAGAAGGGGATGGTTTATAAGAAACCAACTTGATCACAAACTCAACATAGCGGTCAGGTGACAACCTGGTGATACTTTCGAGAAGATATTCGGAAAATCACGAACCACCGGTATTTTACTAAGCTCGAGAACAATCTTGCTTTTCAGGGCCAGACAATATGATCAAATATGCAAGGGACTAAATAATCCTAACTATTGATTGAAGAGTGCACCAGAAATAAGGACTAGGTAGCACGATCAATCTTAGGATGATGATTCAATAACCAACACACTAAGAATGAGAATATTGTCCGTTTAACTACCAAGCAACGGAGTTGCTAGGAGTATTGATTTCACACATCACGATTCACTTGTCGGCATTACGGTTACAATAACATGAAGGAAATATGCCCTAGAGGCAATAATGAAGTTATTATTTATTTCCTTATTTCATGATAAATCTTTATTATTCATGCTAGAATTGTATTAACCGGAAACATAATACATGTGTGAATACATAGACAAACATAGTGTCACTAGTATGCCTCTACTTGACTAGCTCGTTTATAAAAGATGGTTATATTTCCTAGCCATGGACAAAAGAGTTGTCATTTGATTAACGGGATCACATCATTAGGAGAATGATGTGATTGACATGACCCATTCCGTTAGCCTAGCACTTGATCGTTTAGTATGTTGCTATTGCTTTCTTCATGACTTATACATGTTCCTGTAACTATGAGATTATGCAACTCCCGTTTACCGAAGGAACACTTTGGGTGCTACCAAACGTCACAACGTAACTGGGTGATTATAAAGGAGTACTACAGGTGTCTCCAAAGGTACATGTTGGGTTGGCGTATTTCGAGATTAGGTTTTGTCACTTCGATTGTCGGAGTGGTATCTCTGGGGCCTCTCGGTAATGCACATCACTATAAGCCTTGCAAGTAATGTGACTAATGAGTTAGTTGTGGGATGATGCATTACATAACGAGTAAAGAGACTTGCCGGTAACGAGATTGAACTAGGTATTGGATACCGACGATCGAATCTCAGGCAAGTAACATACCGATGACAAAGGGAACAAAGTATGTTGTTATGCGGTTTGACCGATAAAGATCTTCGTAGAATATGTAGGAGCCAATATGGGCATCCAGGTTCCGCTATTGGTTATTGACCAAGAATAGTTCTACGTCATGTCTACATAGTTCTCGAACCCGTAGGGTCCGCACGCAAGGTTTCGATGATGCTTATATTATGAGTTTATGAGTTTTGATGTACCGAAGAAGTTCGAGTCCGGATGAGATCGGGGACATGGCGAGAGTCTCGAAATGGTCAAGACGCAAAGATCGATATATTGGACGACTATATTCGAGTTCGAAAGGTTCCGAGTGATTCGGGTATTTTTCGGAGTACCGGAGAGTTACGGGAATTCGCCGGGGAGTATATGGGCCTTATTGGGCCATACGGGAATAGAGGAGAGAGGATGAAAGGAAGGAGGCGCGCAGCCCCCTCTGGTCCGAATTGGACAAGGGGTGCGGCCCCCTTTTCCTTCCTCCTCTCCCCCTCTTTCCCCCTTCTCCTACTCCAACAAGGAAGGAGGGAGTCCTACTCCCGGTGGGAGTAGGACTCCCCTTGGTGCGCCTCCTCCTAGGCCGGCCGCCCCCTCCCCCTTGCTCCTTTATATACGGAGGCGGGGGCACCCCATGACACACAAGTTGATCTACGGATCGTTCCTTAGCCGTGTGCGGTGCCCCCTTCCACTATATTCCACCTCGGTCATATCGTCATGAGTTTAGGCGAAGCCTGCGCCGATAGAACATCATCATCGTCCACCACGCCGTCGTCTTGTGGAACTCATCTCGGAGCTCGGCTGGATCGGAGGCGGAGATCGTCATCGAGCTGAGCGTGTGTTGAACTCGGGAGGCTCCGTGCGTTCGGTGCTTGGATCGGTCGGATCATGAAGACGTCGACTACATCAACCGCGTTGTGCTAACGCTTCCGCTTACGGTCTACGAGGGTACATGGACGAACACTCTCCCCTCTCGTTGCTATGCCATCACCATGATCTTGCATGTGCGTAGGAAATTTTTGAAATTACCACGTTCCCCAACAGTGGCATCTGAGCCTAGGTTTTACGGTTTGATGTTATATGCACGAGTAGAACACAAGTGAGTTGTGGACGATATAAGTCATACTGCCTACCAGCATGTCATACTTTGGTTCGGCGGTATTGTTGGATGAAGCGGCCGGACCGACATTACGCCAGACGCTTACGCGAGATCTGGTTCTACCGCCGTGCTTTGCACACAGGTGGCTGGCGGGTGTCAGTTTCTCAAACTTTAGTTGAACTAAGTATGGCTACGCCCGGTCCTTGCGAAGGTTAAAACGGAGTCTATTTGACAAACTATCGTTGTGGTTTTGATGCGTAGGTGAGATTGGCCCGTAGCAGCCACGTAAAACTTGCAACAACAAAGTAGAGGACGTCTAACTTGTTTTTGTAGGGCATGTTGTGATGTGATATGGTCAAGACGTGATGAGATATAAGTTTTTGTATGAGATGATCATGTTTTGTTGAAGTTATCGGCAACTGGCAGAAGCTCTATGGTTGTCTCTTTGTTGCATAAGATGCAAGTGCCAAATAATTGCTTTACTTTATCGCTATGCGATAGCAATAGTTGCAAGAGCAATAGTTGGTGAGACGACCATGTGATGACACATTGATATAGATCAAGATGATGAAGATCATGGTGTCGTGCCGGTGACGATAGAGATCATGACAGTACTTTGGAGATGGAGATCAAAGGCGCAAGATGATCATGGCCGTATCATGTCACATATTTTGCATATGATGTTTATCTTTTATACATCTTATTATGTTTTGTTTGATGGTAGCATTTTAAGATGATCTCTCACTAATTATCAAGAAGTGTTCTCCCTGAGTATGCACCGTTGCCAAAGTTCGTCGTGCCTAGACACCACGTGATGATCGGGTGTGATAAGCTCTCGTCCATCTACAACGGGTGCAAGCCAGTTTTGCACACGCAGAATACTCAGGTTAAACTTGACGAGCCTAGCATATGCAGATATGGCCTCGGAACACGGAGACCGAAAGGTCGAGCGTGAATCATATAGTAGATATGATCAACATAGTGATGTTCACCATTGAAAACTACTCCATCTCACGTGATGATCGGTCATGGTTTAGTTGATTTGGATCACGTGATCACTTAGATGATTAGAGAGATGTCTGTCTAAGTGGGAGTTCTTAAGTAATATAATTAATTGAACTTTAATTTATCATGAACTTAGTCCTAGTAGTATTTTGCAAATTATGTTGTAGATCAATAGCTTGCGTTGTTGCTTTCATATGTTTATTTTGATATGTTCCTAGAGAAATTGTGTTGAAAGATGTTAGTAGCAATGATGCGGATTGGATCCGTGATCCGAGGTTTATCCTCATTGCTGCACGTAAGAATTATGTCCTTAATGCACCGCTAGGTGACAAACCTATTGCAGGAGCGGATCTGAGGCGTTATGAATGTTTGGCTAGCTCAAAAGGATGACTACTTGATAGTTTAGTGCACCATGCTTAAACGGCTTAGAATCGGGACTTCAAAGGCGTTTTGAGCGTCATGGACCATATGAGATGTTCCAGAGTTGAAGTTAATATTTCCAAGCAAATACCGAGTCGAGAGATATGAAGTCTCCAACAAGTTCTAAAGCTAAAAGATGGAGGAGAATCGCTCAACTAGTGAGCATGTGCTCGATTATGCAGGTACTTCAATCGCTTGAATCAAGTGGGAGTTAATCTTCCAGATAAGATAGTGATTGATAGAATTCTCTAGTCACCATCACCAAGTTACTAGAACTTCGTGATGAACTATAGTATGCAAGGGATGACGAAAACGATTCCCGAGCTCTTCGTGATGTTGAAATCGACGAAGGTAGAAATCAAGAAAAAAGCATCAAGTGTTGATGATTGACAAGACCACTAGTTTCAAGAGAAGGAAAAGGAAAGAAAGGGAACTTCAAGTGGAAAGACAAGCAAGTTGTCACTCCTGCGAAGAAGCCCAAAGCTGGACCATAGCCTGAAACCGAGTGTTTACACCGCAAAGGAAATGGTCCTTTGGAAGCGGAAATGCCCCGAATATTTGGTGGATAAGAAGGATGGCAAAGTGAACAAGGGTATATTTGATATCTGATTATTGATGTGTGCCTTACTAGTGTTTATAGTAACCCCGAGTATTTGATACTTGTTCGGTTGCTAAGATTAGTAACTCAAAGCAGAGTTACTGAGAATAAGCAGAGACTAGTTGAAGGAAAGTGACGATGAGTGTTGGAAATAGTTCCAAGATTGATATGATCATCATCGCACACTCCTATACTTTCGGGATTAGTGTTAAACCTAAATAAATGTTATTTGGCGTTTGCGTTGAGCATGAATATGATTTGATCGTGTTTATTGCAATACGGTTATTCATTTAAAATCAGAGAATAATTGTTGTTCTGTTTACATGAATAAAACCTTCAATGGTCATACACCCAATGAAAATAGTTTGTTGGATCTCGACGGTAGTGATACACATATTCATAATATTGAGGCCAAAAGATGCAAAGTTAATAATGATAGTGCAACTTATTTATGACACTGCCGTTTGGGTCATATCGGTGTAAAGCGCATGAAGAAACTCCATAAAGATGAATTTTCGGAATCACTTGGTTATGAATCATTTGATGCTTGCGAACCGTGCCTTTTGGGCAAGATGACTAAAACTCCGTTCTCTGGAACAATGGAACGAGCTACTAACTTGTTGGAAATAATACATACCGATGTATGCGATCCAATGAGTATTGATGCTCGTGGCAAGTATCGTTATTTTCTGACCTTCACAAGATGATTTGAGCAGATATGGGTATATCTACTTGATGAAACATAAGTCTAAAATAGTTGAAAGGTTCAAAGAATTTCAAAGTGAAGTGAAAAATCATCGTAACAAGAAAATAAAGTCTCTGCGATCTGATCGCGGAGACGAATATTTGAGTTACGATTTTGGTCTTCAATTAAAACAATGTGGAATAGTTTCACAGCTCACGCCACCTGGAACACCACAACGTTATGGTGTGTCCGAACGTCGTAACCGCACCTTATTTGATATGGTGCGATCTATGATGTCTCTTACCGATTTACCACTATCATTTTGGGGTTATGCATTAGAGACAGCTGCATTCACTTTAAATAGGGCACCATCAAAATCCGTTGAGACGACGCCTTATGAACTGTGGTGTGGCGAGAAACCAAAAGTTGTTGTTTCTTAAAGTTTGGGGCTGCGATGCTTATGTGAAATAGTTTCAGCCTGATAAGCTCGAACCCAAATCGGAGAAGTGCGTCTTCATAGAATACCCAAAGGAAACTGTTGGGTACACCTTCTATCACAGATCTGAGGGCAAGATTTTTGTTGCTAAATTCGGATCTTTTCTAGAGATGGAATTTCTCTCGAAAGAAGTGAGTGGGAGGAAAGTAGAGCTTGATAAGGTAATTTGTACCTTCTCCCGAATTGGAAAATAGTTCATCACTGAAATCAGTTCCAGTGATTCCTACACCAATTAGTGAGGAAGCTAATGATGATGATCATGAAACTTTAGATCAAGTTACTACTGAACCTCGTAGGTCTTCCAGAGTACGGTCCGCACTGAGTGGTACGGTAATCCTGTTCGAAAGTCATGTTACTAGACCATGATAAACCTACGAACTATGAGGAAGCGATGATGAGCCCAGATTCCACGAAATGGCTTGAGGCCATAAAATCGAGATATGATCCATGTATGAGAACAAAGTGTGGACTTTGGTGGACTTGCCCGATGATCGGCAAACCATAAAAAATAAATGGATCTTTAAGAGGAAGACGGACGTTGATAGTAGTGTTACTATCTACAAAGCTTGACTTGTCGCAAAAGGTTTTTGACAAAGTTCAAGGTGTTGACTACAATGAGATTTTCTCAACTGTAGTGATGCTTAAGTCTGTCCAAATCATGTTAGCAATTGCCACATTTTATGAAATCTGGCAAATGGATGTCAAAACTGCATTCCTTAATGGATTTATTAAAGAAGAGTTGTATATGATGCAACCAGAAGGTTTTGTCAATCCTAAAGGTGTCGACAAAATACGCAAGCTCCAAATGATCCATCTATGGACCGGTGCAAGCATCTCGGAGTTGGAATATACGCTTTGATAAGTTGATCAAAGCATATAGTTTTATATGCACTTGCGGTGAAGCCTCAGATTTACTAGAAAGTGAGTGGGAGCACTACAACATTTCGATAAGTATATGTGAATGACATATTGTAAATCGGAAATAATGTAGAATTATTCGCAAAGCATGAAAGGATACTTGAATAAGAGTTTTTCAAAGAAAGACCTCGGTAAAGCTGCTTACATTGAGCATCAAGATCTATATAGATAGATCAAGACGCTTGATAAGATTTTTCAATGAATACATACCTTGATAAATTTTGAAATAGTTCAAAATGGATCATCAAAGAAGGAGTTCTTGCCTGTGTTGCAAGGTGTGAAATTGAGTAAGACTCAAGACCCGACCATGGCGTAAAATAGAAAGAGAATGAAAATCATTCCCTATGCCTCGACCATTGGTTCTATAAAGTATGCTATGTTGTGAACTGGACATATTGTATACCTTGCTCGAGTTTGGCAAAGGAATACAATTTTGATCTAATAGTAGATCATTTGGACAGCGGTCAAGAATATCCTTAATAAGGACTAAGGAGATGTTTCTCGATTATGGAGGTGATAAAAGAGTTCGTTGTAAAAGTTACATCGGTGCAAACTTTTACACTGATCCAAATGACTCTAAGTCTCAATCTGGATACATATTGAAAGTGGGAGCAATTAGCTAGAGTAGCTCCATGCAGAGCATTGTGGACATAGAATATTTGCAAAATACATACGGCTCAAATGTGAGACCCTGTTGACTAAGCTTCTCTCACGAGCAAAACATGATCACACCTTAGTACTCTTTGGGTGTTAATCACATAGCGATGTGAACTAGATTATTGACTCTAGTAAACCCCTTGGGTGTTGGTCACATGACGATGTGAACTATGGGTGTTAATCATATACAGATATGATTATTGGTGTTAAATCACATGGCGATGTGAACTAGATTATTGACTCTAGTGCAAGTGGGAGACTGAAGGAAATATGCCTTAGAGGCAATAATAAAGTTATTATTTATTTCCTTATTTCATGATAAATCTTTATTATTCATGCTAGAATTGTATTAACCGGAAACATAATACATGTGTGAATACATAGACAAACATAGTGTCACTAGTATGCCTCTACTTGACTAGCTCGTTTATAAAAGATGGTTATGTTTCCTAGCCATGGACAAAAGAGTTGTCATTTGATTAACGGGATCACATCATTAGGAGAATGATGTGATTGACATGACCCATTCCGTTAGCCTAGCACTTGATCGTTTAGTATGTTACTATTGCTTTCTTCATGACTTATACATGTTCCTGTAACTATGAGATTATGCAACTCCTGTTTACCGGAGGAACACTTTGGGTGCTACCAAACGTCACAACGTAACTGGGTGATTATAAAGGAGTACTACAGGTGTCTCCAAAGGTACATGTTGGGTTGGCATATTTCGAGATTAGGTTTTGTCACTCCGATTGTCGGAGTGGTATCTCTGGGGCCTCTCGGTAATGCACATCACTATAAGCCTTGCAAGCAATGTGACTAATGAGTTAGTTGCGGGATGATGCATTACATAACGAGTAAAGAGACTTGCCGGTAACGAGATTGAACTAGGTATTGGATACCGACGATCGAATCTCGGGCAAGTAACATACCGATGACAAAGGGAACAAAGTATGTTGGTATGCGGTTTGACCGATAAAGATCTTCGTAGAATATGTAGGAGTCAATATGGGCATCCAGGTTCCGCTATTGGTTATTGACCAAGAATAGTTCTACGTCATGTCTACATAGTTCTCGAACCCGTAGGGTCCGCACGCTTAAGGTTTCGATGACAGTTATATTATGAGTTTATGAGTTTTGATGTACCGAAGAAGTTTGGAGTCCCGGATGAGATCGGGGACATGACGAGGAGTCTCGAAATGGTTGAGACGTAAAGATCGATATATTGGACGACTATATTCGGAGTTCGGAAAGGTTCCGAGTGATTCGGGTATTTTTCGAGTACCGAGAGTTACGGAATTCGTGGGAGTATATGGGCCTTATTGGGCCATACGGGAATAGAGGAGAGAGGATGAAAGGAAGGAGGCGCGCAGCCCCTCTGGTCCGAATTGGACAAGGGTGCGGCCCCTTTCCTTCCTCCTCTCCCCTCTTCCCCTTCTCCTACTCCAACAGGAAGGAGGAGTCCTACTCCTGGGAGTAGGACTCCCTTGCGCGCCTCCTCCTAGGCCGGCCGCCCCTCCCCCTTGCTCCTTTATATACGGAGGCAGGGGGGCACCCCATGACACACAAGTTGATCAACGAATCGTTCCTTAGCCGTGTGCGGTGCCCCCTTCCACTATATTCCACCTCGGTCATATCGTCGCGGAGTTTAGGCGAAGCCCTGCGCCGGTAGAACATCATCATCGTCACCACACCGTCGTCGTGGAACTCATCTCCGAGCTCGGCTGGATCGGAGGCCGAGATCGCCATCGAGCTGAACGTGTGCTGAACTCGGAGGCTCCATACGTTCGGTGCTTGGATCGGTCGGATCGTGAAGACGTACGACTACATCAACCGCGTTGTGCTAACGCTTCCGCTTACGGTTTACGAGGGTACGTGGACAAACACTCTCCCCTCTCGTTGCTATGCCATCACCATGATCTTGCATGTGCGTAGGAAATTTTTGAAATTACCACGTTCCCCAACATAACACGGGAACCGAGGAATGAGTAATGATGGTGAGAAGTATCACTACGTCAAGAATTTACAAGAGCTGGTGCAATTCCCATGACATTCCTGACATAAATAGGTAATGCTCCAAGGTAGATCAGAACAAAAGCTGGTTTGGCATTTGATCTATGGAATACAACTACTTTGACCCAATCCTAGAAATGGATAAGGTACTGGAGTTTGTTTCTCCTAGTCATTCCGAACAGAATGGCTTGACGGACCACAAGAGTAATAGGCATTGATAAACGAATGTACACATACCCTTGACTATCAATTGATAGACGGGGGTCAAAATACAACTAGAGAGGGACAACTCAAAGGAACATATAACTTTCTGAGTTGTGGATGCATAGATTAGTATGTCGAACCAAGTTCAACATATTTCTTCCGGATAACCCATGCAGAAAAGTAGAACTAGCAGAGTCACGATTATGAATGGAGAACTCTTCGAGAGTACTCTTGTTGTGATCTTTTGATCCAACAAACTTCTGTCATAAGTGGTTCATAGTATTTGGAAGAAGGAAATACCACGGACCTCGAGGACTAATGCAAAGGTTACTAATAACCTAAAGGAACAAGCAAGCACTATCAACATGAAGTAAGTAGGGTGAATCTCGGGTTCAAAACCCAGAGGTAGAATACCTACTAACTAAATGGCATCACGGGATGCTTTTCGAGAATGATGGCCAGAATCTTCACACTGGAACACTAAACATTGCTAGATTACCAGGTGACTCCCTAAAACACCTAGGGTCATAATAATAGCTCCAACATATATGTCAAGGCAATAAATTACCTCAACGCACCGGTTAGTGTGCTTATTCTGACCATAAAGGACATCGGGCACGGAAAGAAAGGATTTGCAAATGCATCAAACTATTTAGAAACCTGGGATGACTCGGACAACATAACGGTTGTAAATGCTCAAAATGATTTGAGACATCCTGAAAAATGGTGGCATAACCACTTAATATCACAATATCAAGGTTCTGAGGCCAGCTATGAACATACAGAAGTAGTAAAAGCTGAACTGAGATTTGAAACTATCAATTCTATAGGTCTATGGATTAGTAACACGTCATACTGATAGATAGATGGGAAGGCCTAGTTCTTAATCCCCGTAGAAGAGAAGAGGATGACTCAGATCAGAAGGCCATGAGGTATAAGGAGTAAAAAGAGCCTTACGTTCCATCCCGCAATCAATTCCCTTACATAACTAAAGCATTTCTAGACACAACTTCGACCAGTTTGGCTTGGTAATCCTACAGGCAGTCAAGCTCTGATACCAAAACTGTCAGGACCCCGACTCAATGCCACATCGATCTAGCATGTAACACCTCATATCACTTTGCGGCCTCATGCACGGTATTCCCACGGGTGTCGCCTTACCTTTACCCGGACCGCTTATGCCTTTTGGCACACGTATATGATAGTGTCGCTAGCATCCATATGATAAGGAGCCCGGGCTGACATGGCTAGTCGTAAACCCAAAGTGGCTCAAACTTACAGGGATAGGCATCCATGACCCAGCATCGAACGTGTCGGCCATCAGGGAGTGAATCCAGGCTGTAGCACTGGGCTGGCAGGACTCCGGTGAACCGGGCTGTAGCAGGCTAACAGGACTCCGGTATTCATCGCGTGACATTTCCCCGAAGGGACAGACACAGGAACGAGGAAGGACACATGCCGGCCAGCCTAAGTGTTCCGGAGCAGTAGCAAGCAACACGGGGGTAGTGAATCATGGCATCGTGGTGTAGGAACCCAGCCTTCACTTCGCGTCCGGGCGTGGAGTCGACGTCGCCGTGCTCACATGTTCATCTTCAGAGCTCTACAGTAAGACAGGGTGGACAAGCAGGAGGTGGGGTGCTGCGCGTCTGCATCTTTGGCGACACCGAGCATGACGAAGTAGATGGTGTCGAACAGCTTCATTGGCGTCGTCTTCGGGTGATAGCTCATGTGTAGCTTCTTCCATGCATTTCTTTTTGTGAATCCAATGAACGCGTACGTTGCCATCCAGCCTACATGCACGTACATGCATGGCCCATGCACGTGCACATAAGGCATAGTGTGCATACTAATTCGCTTACACCATTAGTGATAGTTTAGGGGCACTTTGTGGCACAAGGTGGTCTCTCGGTGATGGGAAGCCGGCCGTCGAACCGGATGCTCCTGCTGTGACGAGGGAAAGGCGGACCCAGCGAGGCGTCGACTTAGAGGTAGGGCATCGTTTGCTTCCGTTACAACATTGGCTGCACCGTTGCTCGATGTTGCTGGTAGGTGCCAACGAAGAACCGCCGGCGAGTGCTTCGGCGATGTTACGGGTTGCACGATGTCTTCAACGCGTCCACCTCAAGGAGCCGCTGGCAAGTGCTCCGTCTTCACGGAAGAACGCATGGTGTGATAGGCGTGCTTCTTCTTGGATGATTTTTCTCTTGTGCGATGAAGCAGACACGGGCTCCGTAGAACGGTGATGGCGACTTTAGTGCCATCGACCTCCACTCCATGGCGGCGGCTTGATAACATAGACAACGGGCGACGTCATGGCATGCTCCACTTTGTCGTCTTCCGCTACCTCATCATGATGAAGTAGACGTGAGGAGTGATGGGGCTCTCGGTGCCGTCGAGCTCCATGGAGCCACCGTGATGAAGGGGATGACATCTCGACGACCTCCGTGTCGTCGGCTTCCATGGGGCCGGCTTGACGACATCGATGACAGGCTCTTCGTGGCGTGCTCCATATCGTCGTCCTCCGCGGCACCATCATGATAAAGCGGTCGCGAGTGATGATGGCGATCTCCATGGCGTCCACCATCTAGCGGTGATGAGTGGGGGGTAGCCACCGTGGCGGCGACCTCTGTGACACCGACCTTGGTAGCGTCAGCGTCCATAGCGCGGGCTTGGTTGTCAGGACCCCGACTCAATGCCACATCGATCTAGCATGTAACACCTCATATCACTTTGCGGCCTCACGCACGGTATTCCCACGGTGTCGCCTTACCTTTACCCGGACCGTTTAGCCTTTTGGCACACGATATGATAGTGTCGCTAGCATCCATATGATAAGGAGCCCGGCTGACATGGCTAGTCGTAAACCCAAAGTGGCACAAACTTACGAGGACATGCATCCATGACCCAAAGATAGAACGTGTCGGTCATCACGAGTGAATCCAGTGTAGCACTGGGTGGCGAGACTCGGTGAACTGGCTGTAGCGGGCTAACATGACTCCGGTATTCATCGCGTGACAATTCCCTGAAGGGACAGACAGGAACGAGGAAGGACACATGCCGGCCAGCCTAAGTGTTCCGGAGCAGTAGCTAGCTACCATGGCTCAGTGGAAGCACTAGGAGACATTTCCCGGTAAGAGGGGCTACTAAGGATAAACAACTAGATAGTCAGAACCCACACATACCAAGCATTTCAATAACATACACACAATATGCTCGATATGTGCAAATACAACATGGCATCACAACATGACTCTACGACTCAAGTAGTTTATTCAATAGGCTCCGAGGAGCAAGATATTACAAACATAGGTCTCATGACCCAACATTCAGAGCATACAAATCAAAGCACATGCGGAAGCTTAACATGTCTGAGTACAGACATCTACAAATGAAAAAGGCTTAGAAGCCTGACTATCTACCAGATCCTGCCGAGGGCACAAGATCGTAGCTGAGGTATCAAGCTAAACGTCGAAGTCCACGCGGAACTACTAACGAGACTGAAGTCTCTCTGCAAAAACATAAAATAGGAAAACGTGAGTACAAATGTACCCAGCAAGACTTACATCAGAACTAACTACATATGCATCATTATCAACAAAGGAGGTGGTGGAGTTTAACTGCAGCAAGCCAGCTTTGACTCGGTGGCTATCCTGAACTACGACTGCAAGTAACTCTTTTGAGGTGGCGCACACAAGTCCACATATTCACCATATCAATACACCACTATGGATCCACTCCCGTCTCCCTACGAGAACGCCATCCATAGCACTCACGCTTATCTTGCGTATTTTAGAGTATCCACTTTCACTTGTCTATGAACTGTTATAGGCAACCCGAAGTCCTTTACATGACACGGCTATTGAATAGATCATATTAACCTGCAGGGTGTACTTCTTCATACATGTTTCCACCACTTAGCGTCTGCACACGACATGTGCTCGGCAGACTTCAAGCGAAAGCCAACGTGGGTGTAGACCACGACCTACCTAAACACTCAAGTCTCTAGTCCAGGTTTATCGCCTATTCGGGTTCCATCCATGAGGAGATCCGGCCGGAGTTTCGCTCACAGCTCCAAACGATGTGTACAGGGTTCCGTGACACCAAACGGGTGCCCGGTATACCCGGCCACGTGCCTACCGCATCACAGCCCACCCCTCAAGTCAGCGCTGCGCATGGCCTCCAGCATACTACAAACACCAGAAACTACTTGCAACTCCTGGACAGAGGACAAGGGTGATTAAGAAGACGAGCGGGGTCATATTTTAGGGCCCAATGCATGGTAGTAGCTGAATCATGGATCACAAACACAGAATTCAGTTCCTAAGGACGGCTTCAATGAGACAACCCACCATGTACTCCTACATGGCCTCTCACCGCTACCTTTACCAAATCGTGTTCACACACTTAGCTCACACATAGTAGGACATGTTCACACACCTCTGATTCATCCCGGATGAATCAGACCTGACACAACTCTAAGCAATAGCAGGCATGACAAACAAGCATGAATGAGTAGGCACATCCAGGCTCAAACAACTCCTACTCATGCTAGTGGGTTTCATCTATTCTTGTGGCAATGACAGTCATGCAGAGGATAAAGGGTTCACTACGCAGCAAGTAATGATGAATCGTTGTTGTCCTAATGCAGTTAAAGAGAGCAGGGCGAGAGAGTGGGATTGTATCGGAATGAACAAGGGGGTTTTGCTTGCCTGACACTTCCGAAGATAGTATAGCTCTTCATCGGTGTCATCGATCACATCGTCGAACATCGTCTACTGAGAGGGGACAATACCGGCAACAGAGAAAGAACACAATCAATGCAATGCAACAATATGATGCATGAGTGTGACATGGCAATATGCTGTGGTTTGAGCTAATGCAACTAGCAACCAGATTAAATGAAGTTGGTTTGAACCCTAGGTTCAAATTCAAACTTCATATGTGAAGCTTTAAATGCCATTTATATGATTTGGCCTAAACAGCAGCTATAAGTTGTTCTAACATGCATGAAAATGATACAGATAGATAGATTGAATTTTTCTGATCATTTTTCATATATAAATTATTTAATTTGGAGTTACGGTTGAATTTCTATGAATTTTAGAAGTTTAGATCATTTTCTGGAATTTCCTGTATAAAAATAAATCCAGAAAATACTTATTGCGTCACCATGACGTCAGTAGGTCAACAGACGCTGCTGCAGGTCAAACCGGACCAGTGGGGTCCACTGGTCAGTGATTGGGGCTGGTTAGTGCCGCTGACGTGTGGGCCTAGTCAACGACCACGTCAACTTGGTCAAAGCTGACGCGTGGGGCCGCTGTTGTTAATTTAAAACTAAACAGGGAATAAACTGTGGTTAGTTAGGCGGTGGGGCCCAGCTGTCAGTGACTGTTGTGGGTAATTAGCAGTGTCACACGGGGGTTATTAGCGCGGGTTGACCGGCGGTTAGTCGCCGGCGAGGCCGAATGCGGCGGAGCGCGTCGGGTTTGTCGCTCCAGCGACCATTTGGGCAGCAGAGGCCACGGGCGAGGAGCCAGGGCTCGTCCGCGTCGTCCGGAGCAAGCGGGAGAGGCGGGCGGCTGAGCTCGCCGAACGAAGCTTCGGGCGGTGGCGGAGCACGGCCAGGTGCGCGTGGGGTGCTGCGGGGCACGACAGGAGCTGCGGGCGGCGGCTTTGGTCTTATGGGATGCTCCTGAGCGCGATGGCATGCGCGGGCACGAGCTGCGGTAGCTCTGGTCACGATGGTGAGGATCCACGGTGGCGTGACCGCTCGGGTCCGGTGGTTAGCACGGCTACGGCGCGCGAGTGACAAAATGGAGAGGGGGAAATGGCGGCGGGGCTCACAGCGGATCCGTCGGAGGCGTCAGCAAGCTCGGGGAGGCGGCGAGGCGAGCACGGGGTCGCCGGCGATCTCAGGTGCCGTAGGTTGAAGAAGGGGTCGATGCAGGCGCTGCGGTGCGTCCCCGGTTGCGTTGGTCGTCGAGGAGGGAGACGGAGCCGCGGCAATTCTCCTGGACACGCTGGATGGGCGAGGGAGGGCCGGTGGCCGCGGTGGTGCTAGTCGGCGGCGATGGCTGCGCTCGGGTGAGCTCGGGGGAGAGAGCCAGGGGAGGGGAGAGAGAGCAGCGAGTGAGGGAGAGGGGACAGGGGCTTCGGGCATCTCCGTGGCGCTGGTAGAAGGCCCGGGGCTCCCAGGTGGAAGCAAGAGGTGGCCGAGGGCTCTCGGGCGCGCGCCACGCCTCGCCTCTGCCTTCTGGCAGAGGTGGGAGATGACTGGCAATGGGGCCAAGTCTTGTTGGGCAGCAATGGGCTGCATGAACTGGCTAGTTAGGTAGGCTACAGGTAAGCTCTCTTTTCCTTTTGTTCCAGTTTTTCTATTTCTTTTATTCTGTTTTGAATTAGTAAAAATACTAATCCATTTTGTAAAATCCTGAAAATAATTTTGGGCACTATTTAAAATATATGCAACAACCCTCATTTAGTTTCAGAATTTTTTGAGCATTTAAATTATTTATAGCATTTAAATGCCGAAATTCAAATACTTTATGAATTAATTCAAAAATCCAAAATGGACCTAGAAATACGTGCATCATTTTTGGCAGAGGTTTTAAACCAATCCAAAAATGATGAACTTTTCTGAAGGGCATTTTGGGTTCATTGAGAATAGTTTTATTTGAACTTAGTTAATTTAATCTTGTGCTAGGGTTTGAGCAATCCCCATTTCAAATTTCAAATAAATTTAGACATGATGCAACAACCAAGCTCGTCCAAGTGCATAGCAAGGCTAGGGACGTGACATTGGTGAAGATGAGCTCCGGCGACGAGTCATCCTCATCGCGCGGTGATGAGTGGGGGCGGCCTCCGTGGCATCGACCTCTGTGACACCGACCTCGGTAGCGTCAGCGTCCATAGCGAGAGCTTGGTGAAGATGAGCTCCGACGACGCGTCGTCCTCATCGCGCGGTGATGAGTGGGGTGGCCACCGTGGCGTCGACCTCCGGGGCATCGACCTGGCGACCTCGACGGTGGGCGGCGTCGTGGCGTGCTCCGCGTCGTCGTCTTAGCCGAACCGTCGTGACGAGGCGAACAACAGGTGGTGATGACGACCTCTTTGTCGTTCTTTGTGGCGCTGGCTTGGTGAAGACCATCTCCGGCAACGTCGACTTCACCTTCCGGTCCAGCGGCTCCATCTTCGACGGGGGTCCGATCATGCGAACATTGCTTTCGGCAACACTCCCGACCTGTGTGCGTGCATGTGTTGGGGAACGTAGTAATTTCAAAAAAAATTCCTACGCACACGCAAGATCATGGTGATGCATAGCAACGAGAGGGGAGAGTGTTGTCTACGTACCCTCGTAGACCGAAGCGGAAGCGTTGACACAGCGTAGTGGAAGTAGTCGTACGTCTTCCCGGTTCAACTGATCCAGGCACCGTTACTCCGGCATCTCCGAGTTCTTGACACGCGTACAGCTCGATGACGCACCCTCGATCTCCGATCCAGCAGAGGCGCCGAGGGGAGTTCCACAAGACGACGGGCGTGGACGCCTGATGTTCTCTGTCGCGCAGGCTTCGCCTAAGCACCGCTACAATATGACCGAGGTGTAATATCATGGAGGGGGGCACCGCACACGGCTAAGGAACGATCTCAATGATCAACTTGTGTGTTCTAGGGTGCCCCCCTACCCCCGTATATAAAGGAAGGAGGGAGGAGGAGGCCGGCCCAAGGGGGGCGCGCCATAGAGGAGGGGGAAACCTACTCCAAGTAGGTTTCCCCCCCTTTTCCTTATCTTATTTGAAGGGGGAAGGAAAGAGTACTAGTATTAGGAATAAGTACTAGTAGTAGTAATAGGAAGAGGGGGGAAGGAGAAAGGAAAGGGGGCGCCCCCTCCCCAATCGGATTGGGCTGGGGCGCCCCCCCTTGTTCCTTCTCCTTCTTCCTATATGGGCCCAATAAGGCCCATATACCTCCCGGGGTTCGGTAACCTCCGGTAGCTCCAAACTTCTCGGAACCTTTCCGTGTCCAAATATATCCGTCCAATATATCAATCTTTATGTCTCGACCATTTGAGACTCCTCGTCATGTCCGTGATCACATCCGGACTCGAACAAACTTCGTACATCAAAATACATAAACTCATAATATAATTGTCATCGAAACCTTAAGCGTCGCACCCTACGGTTCGAGAACAATGTAGACATGACCGAGACACGTCTCGGTCAATAACCAATAGCGGGACCTGGATGCCCATATTGGTTCCTACATATTCTACGAAGATCTTTATCGGTCAAACCGCATAACAACATAATGTTATTCCCTTTGTCATCGGTATGTTACTTGCCCGAGATTTGATCGTCGGTATCCAATACCTAGTTCAATCTCGTTACGGCAAGTCTCTTTACTCGTTCCGTAATCGTCATCTCATAACTAACTCGTTAGTTACATGCTTGCAAGGCTTGGGTGATGAGTATTACCGAGAGGGCCTGAGGATACCTCTTCGACAATCGGAGTGACAAAACCTAATCTCGAATTATGCTAACTCAACATGTACCTTCTAAACACCAGAGTACTCCTTTATAATCACCCGATTACGTTGTGACGCTTGGTAGTACCAAAGTGTTCTTCCGTAAACAGGAGTTACACAATTCTCATAGTTACTGAGGAACATGTATAAGTCATGAAGGAAGCAATAGCGTAATACTAAGCGATCAAGTGCTAAGCTAACGGGATGGGTCATGTCAATCACATCATTCTCCTAATGATGTGATCCCATTAATCAAATGACAACACATGTCTATGGTTAGGAAACATAACCATCTTTTGATTAATGAGCTAGTCAAGTAGAGGCATACTAGTGATCAGTATGTTTGTCTATGTATTCACACATGTATCATGTTTCCTGTTAATACAATTCTAGCATGAATAATAAACATTTATCATGATATGAGGAAATAAATAATAACTTTATTATTGCCTCTAGGGCATATTTCCTTGAGTCTCCCACTTGCACTAGAGTCAATAATCTAGTTCACATCGCCATGTGATTTAACACCAATATTCATATCGTATATGATTAACACCCATAGTTCACATCATCATGTGACCAACATCCAAAGGGTTTACTAGAGTCAATAATCTAGTTCACATCGCTATGTGTTTAACACCCAAAGAGTACTAAGGTGTGATCATGTTTTGCTCGTGAGAGAAGCTCGGTCAGCGGGTCTGTCACATTGAGAGCCGTATGTATTTTGCAAATATTCTATGTCTACAATGCTCTGCGGAGCTACTCTAGCTAATCGCTCCCACTTTCAATATGTATCCAGATTGAGACTTAGAGTCATCTGGATCGGTGTGAAAACTTGCACCGAGATAACTTTTCGACGGGCTCTTTTATCACCTCCATAATCGAGAAATATTTCCTTAGTCCTCACTAAGGATATTCTTGACCAATGTCGATGATCTACTCCTAGATCACTATTGTACTCCTTGTCAAATCTGAGCAAGGTATACAATAGGTCCGGTACATAGCATTGCATACTTTATAGAACCTATGGTGAGTCATAGGGAATGACTTTTCATTCTCTTTCTATTTTCTGCTTGTGGTCGGGATTTGAGTCTTACTCAATTTCATACCTTTGCAACACGTGCAAGAACTCTTTCTTTGATCGCTCCATGTTGAACTACTTCAAAATCTTGTCAAGGTATGTACTCATTGAAAATCTTATCAAGCGTCTTGATCTATCTCAATAGATCTTGATGCTCAATATGTATGTAGTTTCTTGAGGTCTTTCTTGAAAACTCTTATTCAAGTATCCTTTCATGCTTTGCGAATAATTCTACATTATTTCCGATCAGCAATATGTCATTCACATATGCTTATCGTAAATGCTGTAGTGCTCCCACTCACTTTCTTGTAAATACAGGCTTCACCGCAAGTCTCAGATAATACTATATGCTTTGATCAACTTATCAAAGCGTATATTCCAACTCTGAGATGCTTGCACCAGTCCATAGATGGATTGCTGGAGCTTGCACATTTTGTTAGCATCTTTAGGATTGACAAAACCTTCTGGTTGTGTCATATACCACTCTTCTTTAATAAATTCATTAAGGAATGTAGTTTTGACATCCATTTGCCAAATTTCATAAAATGTGGCAATTGCTAACATGATTCGGACAGATTTTTAAGCATCGATACGAGTAAGAAAATCTCATCGTATTCAACACCTTGAACTTTGTCAAAAACCTTTTTCGACAAGTCTAGCTTTGTAGATAGTAACATTACCATCAGCGTCGGTCTTCTTCTTAAAGATCCATTTATTTTCAATGGCTTGCCGATCATCGGGCAAGTCAACCAAAGTCCATACTTTGTTTTCATACATGGATCCTATCTCAGATTTCATGGCCTCAAGCCATTTGGTGGAATCTGGGCTCATCATCGCTTCCTCATAGTTCGTAGGTTCATCATGGTCAAGTAACATGACTTCCAGAATAGGATTTCCGTACCACTCAGTGCGGATCTTACTCTAGTAGACCTCGAGGTTCATAGAGAGACTTGATCTGAAGTTTCATGATCAATATCATTAGCTTCCTCACTAATTGGTGTAGTCGTCACAGAACCGGTTCTTGTGATGAACTACTTTCCAATAAGGGAGTAGATACAGCTTATCTCATCAAGTTCTACTTTTCTCCCACTCACTTCTTTCGAGAGAAACTCCTTCTCTAGAAAGGATCCAATTTAGCAACGAAAATCTTGCCCTCGGATCTGTGATAGAAGGTGTACCCAATAGTCTCCTTTGGGTATCCTATGAAGACATTTCTCGATTTGGGTTCGAGCTTATCTGGTTGAAGTTTCTTCACATAAGCATCGCAGCCCCAAACTGTGAGAAACGACAACTTTGGTTTCTTGCCAAACCACAGTTCATAAGGCGTTGTCTCAACGGATTTTGATGGTGCCCTATTTAACGTGAATGCGGCCGTCTCTAAAGCATAACCCCAAAACGATAGCGGTAAATCGGTAAGAGACATCATAGATCGCACCATATCAAGTAAAGTACGATTACGACGTTCGGACACACCATTTCGATGTGGTGTTCCAGGTGGCGTGAGCTGTGAAACTATTCCACATTGTTTTAATTGAAGACCAAACTCGTAACTCAAATATTTGTCTCCGCGATCAGATCGCAGAAACTTTCTTTTCTTGTTACGATGATTTTTTCACTTCACTCTGAAATTCTTTGAACCTTTCAACTATTTCAGACTTATGTTTCATCAAGTAGATATACCCATATCTGCTCAAATCATCTTGTGAAGGTCAGAAAATAACGATACTTGCCACGAGCATCAACACTCATTGGATCGCATACATCGGTATGTATTATTTCCAAAAGTCAATAGCTTCGTTCCATTGTTCCGAGAACGGAGTTTTAGTCATCTTGCCCAAAAGGCACGGTTCGCAAGCATCAAATGATTCATAACCAAGTGATTCCAAAATCCATCTTTATGGAGTTTCTTCATGCGCTTTACACGATATGACCCAAACGGCAAGGCCACAAATAAGTTGCACTATCATTATTAACTTTGCATCTTTTGGCATCAATTTTATGAATATGTGTATCACTACGATCGAGATCCAACAAACTATTTTCATTGGGTGTATGACCATTGAAGGTTTTATTCATGTAAATGAACAACAATTATTCTCGACTTTAAATGAATAACCGTATTGCAATAAACATGATCAAATCATATTCATGATCAACGCAAATGCCAAATAACATTTATTTAGGTTTAACACTAATCCCGAAAGTATAGGGAGTGTGCAATGATGATCATATCAATCTTGGAACTACTTGCAACACTCATCGTCACTTCCCTTCAACTAGTCTCTGCTTATTACAGAACTCCTGCTTGAGTTACTAATCTTAGCAACCTAACAAGTATCAAATACTCGGGGCTACTATAAACACTAGTAAGGCACACATCAATAATCAGTATATCAAATATACCCTTGTTCACTTTGCCATCCTTCTTATCCACCAAATATTCAGGGCATTTCCGCTTCCAAAGACCATTTCCTTTGCGATGTAAACACTCGGTTTAGGGCTATGGTCCAGCTTTGGGCTTCTTCGCAGGAGTGACAACTTGCTTGTCTTTCCACTTGAAGTTCCCTTTCTTCCCTTTGCCCTTTTCTTGAAACTAGTGGTCTTGTCAATCATCAACACTTGATGCTCTTTCTTGATTTCTACCTTCGTCGATTTCAACATCACGAAGAGCTCGGGAATCGTTTTCGTCATCCCTTGCATACTATAGTTCATCACGAAGTTCTACTAACTTGGTGATGGTGACTAGAGAATTCATCAATCACTATCTTATCTCGAAGATTAACTCCCACTTGATTCAAGTGATTGAAGTACCTGCACAATCTGAGCACAAGCTCACTAGTTGAGCGATTCTCCTCCATCTTTTAGCTATAGAACTTATTGGAGACTTCATATCTCTCAACTCGGGTATTTGCTTGAAATATCAACTTCAATTTCGGAACATCTCATATGGTCCATGACGCTCAAAACGCCCTTGAAGTCCCGATTCTAAGCCGTTAAGCATGGTGCACTAAACTATCAAGTAGTCATTATATTGAGCTAGCCAAACGCTCATAACGTGCGATCCGCTCCTGCAATAGGTCTGTCACCTAGCGGTGCATCAAGGACATAATTCATCTGCAAGCAGAATGAGGATAAACCTCGGATCACGGATCCAATCGCATCATTGCTACTAACATCTTTCAACACAGTTTTCTCTAGGAACATATCAAAATAAACATATGAAAGCAACAATGCGAGCTATTGATCTACAACATAATTTGCAAAATACTACCAGGACTAAGTTCATGATAAATTTAAGTTCAATTAATCATATTACTAAAGAACTCCCACTAAGGCAGACATCTCTCTAGTCATCTAAGTGATCACGTGATCCAAATCAACTAAACCATGTCCGATCATCACGTGAGATGGAGTAGTTTCAATGGTGAACATCTCTATGTTGATCATATCTACTATATGATTCACGCCGACCTTCGGTCTCCGTGTTCCGAGGCCATATCTGATATGCTAGGCTCGCCAAGTATAACTTGAGTATTCGCGTGTGCAACTGTTTTGCACCCATTGTATTTGAACATAGAGCCTATCACACCCGATCATCACGTGGTGTCTCAAAGACGAAGAACTTTCGCAATGGTGCATACTCGGGAGAACACTTCTTGATAATTAGTGAGAGATCATCTTAAAATGCTACCGTCAATCAAAGCAAGATAAGATGCATAAAGGATAAACATCACTTGCAATCAATATAAGTGATATGATATGGCCATCATCATCTTGTGCTTGTGATCTCCATCTCCAAGCACCGTCGTGATCACCATCGCCACCGTGCGACACCTTGATCTCCATCGTAGCATCGTTGTCGTTCGCCATCTATTGCTTCTCGACTATCGCTACCGCTTAGTGATAAAGTAAAGCAATTACAGTATGCTTGCATTTCATACAATAAAGCGACAACCATATGGCTCCTGCCATTGCCGATAACTTCGTTACAAAACATGATTATCTCATACAATAAAATATAGCATCACGCCTTGACCATATCACATCACAACATGCCCCGCAAAAACAAGTTAGACGCCCTCTACTTTGTTGTTGCAAATTTTACGTGGCTGCTACGGGCTTAGCAAGAACCGTTCTTACCTCGCATCAAAACCACAACGATAGTTTGTCAAATAGACTCCGCTTTAACCTTCACAAGGACCGGCGTAGTCACACTCGGTTCAACTAAAGTTGAGAAACCGACACCCGCCAGCCACCGTGTGCAAAGCACGTCGGTAGAACCAGTCTCGCATAAGCGTCGCGTAATGTCGGTCCGGCCGCTTCATCCAACAATACCGCTGAACCAAAGTATGACATGCTTTGGTAGGCAGATGACTTATATCGTCCACAACTCACTTGTGTTCTACTCGTGCATATAACATCAACGCATAAAACCTAGGCTCGGATGCCATCGTGGGGAACGTAGTAATTTCAAAAAATTCCTACGCACACGCAAGATCATGGTGATGCATAGCAACGAGAGGGGAGAGTGTTGTCTCGTACCCTCGTGACCGAAGCGGAAGCGTTGACACGGCAGAGTGGAAGTAGTCGACGTCTTCCGGTTCAACCGATCCAGCACCGTTACTCGGCACTTCGAGTTCTTGACACGCCAGACAGCTCGATGACGCACCCTCGATCTCCGATCCAGCAGAGGCGCCGAGGGGAGTTCCACAAGACGACGGCGTGGTGGCGTTCTTGATGTTCTCTGTCGCAGGCTTCGCCTAAGCACCGCTACAATATGACCGAGGTGTAATATCGTGGAGGGGGCACCGACACGGCTAAGGAACGATCTCAATGATCAACTTGTGTGTTCTAGGGTGCCCCCTACCCCGTATATAAAGGAGGGAGGGAGGAGGAGGCCGCCCAAGGGGCGCGCCATAGAGGAGGGGAAACCTACTCCAAGTAGGTTTCCTTTCCTTATCTTATTTGAAGGGGAAGGAAAGAGTACTAGTATTAGGAATAAGTACTAGTAGTAGTAATAGGAAGAGGGGGAAGGAGAAAGGAAGGGGGCCGCCCCTCCCCAATCGGATTGGGCTGGGGCGCCCCCCTTGTTCCTTCTCCTTCTTCCTATATGGGCCCAATAAGGCCCATATACCTCCCGGGGGGTTCCGGTAACCTCCCGGTAGCTCCAAACTTCTCCAGAACCTTTCCGGTGTCCAAATATATCCGTCCAATATATCAATCTTTATGTCTCGACCATTTCGAGACTCCTAGTCATGTCCGTGATCACATCCGAGACTCCGAACAAACTTCGGTACATCAAAATACATAAACTCATAATATAATTGTCATCGAAACCTTAAGCGTGCGGACCCTACGGTTCGAGAACAATGTAGACATGACCGAGACACGTCTCTGGTCAATAACCAATAGCGGGACATGGATGCCCATATTGGTTCCTACATATTCTACGAAGATCTTTATCGGTCAAACCGCATAACAGCATACATTATTTCCTTTGTCATCGGTATGTTACTTGCCCGAGATTTGATCGTCGGTATCCAATACCTAGTTCAATCTCGCTACGGCAAGTCTCTTTACTCGTTCCGTGTACGTCATCTCATAACTAACTCATTAGTTACATGCTTGCAAGGCTTGGGTGATGAGTATTACCGAGAGGGCCAGAGATACCTCTTCGACAATCGGAGTGACAAAACCTAATCTCGAATTATGCTAACTCAACATGTACCTTCGAAACACCTGTAGTACTCCTTTATAATCACCCAGCACGCTGTGACGTTTGGTAGTACCCAAAGTGTTCTTTCGTAAACGGAGTTACACAATTCTCATAGTTACAGGAACATGTATAAGTCATGAAGGAAGCAATAGCAGAATACTAAACGATCAAGTGCTAAGCTAACGGGATGGGTCATGTCAATCACATCATTCTCCTAATGATGTGATCCCATTAATCAAATGACAACACATGTCTATGGTTAGGAAACATAACCATCTTTTGATTAATGAGCTAGTCAAGTAGAGGCATACTAGTGACTGTATGTTTGTCTATGTATTCACACATGTATCATGTTTCCGGTTAATACAATTCTAGCATGAATAATAAACATTTATCATGATATGAGGAAATAAATAATAACTTTATTATTGCCTCTAGGGCATATTTCCTTCAGCATGCTATATGCAAAGAAGGAACAAGGAAAGGGATGGGTTAGATCAAAGTTTTACTTTCGGGGAAGGTGAGCTTCGCGTCCATGTCACAGCCGCCGAGCTCCCTGTACGCCGGCCTCCTCTCTCCGTGTACGCCGGCTCGGGTGCCTGCGGCTTTCCTCCTGCCGGGTAGATGCGAGCCGGTGCGTGAGGGAGTTCCTCTGCAGGCTTGCGTGGTGATGAATGAATGGAGTGCCGCGTGGTGGATGGATGGGTGCTGGAGGTGTTATGCGATGGATGTGTGCGTGCGTGAGTTGCCTTGAGAATGGGTGTGTACGTGCGTGAGTTGCCTCTCCTCTGGCCGTGCCTCCGTGAGCCCTGCGAATGGCCTTGTGCCTCTGTATTTGTAGGAAAGGGAGATAGGCAGAGCGCGAGCGTTTGTTCCGATATTCGTGGGAAGATAGAGATAAAATCCCGTCTACGAGCTCCGTTGGTGCTTATCTTCTTCCTTTCTTAGCGCGTACGCCTACACAAGAAAAAACAAAACCAAACTCAGACGCACACGAAGCTACACAGTGCCGTGGGCCGCCATCCGATCCACACGCTTGCTTGCAACCCTCGTGACGTAGCTCCCAAGTTTGCTGGCTTGATTAGTTGTGGGTAATTGTATACGTGCATATACACGGTGTAGAACTCAACCATATTTAACACGCAACGGCCAGCCCAGACTAAACTGGTGCATACATGCATTAGTCAAGTATTCGGGTATTCGGAAAAATACAATACACGCCGGCCAGGGCGTCGGTATTGTTGGGGAACGTAGTAATTTTAAAAAATTTCCTACTCACACGCAAGATCATGGTGATGCATAGCAACGAGAGGGGAGAGTGTTGTCTACGTACCCTCGTAGACCGAAGCGGAACCATTGACGCAACGTAGAGGAAGTAGTCGTACGTCCTCCCGGTCCAACCGATCCAAGCACCGTTACTCCGGCACCTCCGAGTTCTTGACACACGTACAGCTCGATGACACACCCCGATCTCCGATCTAGCAGAGGCGCGGGGAGGAGTTCCGTCAGCACGACGGCGTGGTGACGATCTTGATGTTCTCCTGTCGCAGGGCTTCGCCTAAGCACCGCTACAATATGACTGAGGTGTAATATCGTGGAGGGGGGCACCGCACACGGCTAAGGAACGATCTCAATCATCAACTTGTGTGTCTAGGGTCCCCCCCTACCCCCGTATATAAAGGAGGGAGGGAGGAGGACTCCAAGTAGGTTTGGCCCCCCTTTCCTATTCGGAGTAGGAGAAGGAAGGAAGAGGGGGGAGGAGAGAAGGAAAGGGGGGCCGGCCCCCCTCCCAATTCGGATTGGGCTTGGGGGGGGCGCCCCCTCCCTTGCTCCTTCTCCCTCCCTTCCACTAAGGCCCAATAAGGCCCATATACTTACCGGGGTTCCGTAACCTCCCGAGCTCGGATATTCCCAAACTCTCCGGAACCTTTCCGGTGTCCAAATATATCCGTCCAATATATCAATCTTTATGCCTCGACCATTTCGAGACTCCTCGTCATGTCCGTGATCACATCCGGACTCGAACAACCTTCGTACATCAAAATACATAAACTCATAATATAAGCATCATCGAAACCTTAAGCGTGCGGACCCTACGGTTCGAGAACAATGTAGACATGACCGAGACACGCTCTCGGTCAATAACCAATAGCGGGACCTGGATGCCCATATTGGTTCCTATATATTCTACGAAGATCTTTATCGGTCAAACCGCACAACAACATACGTTGTTCCTTTGTCATCGGTATGTTACTTGCCCGAGATTTGATCGTCGGTATCCAATACCTAGTTCAATCTCGTTACCGCAAGTCTTTTACTCGCTCGGTAATACATCATCTCATAACTAACTCATTAGTTACATGCTTGCAAGGCTTAGGTGATGAGTATTACCGAGAGGGCCCAGAGATACCTCTCCGACAATCGGAGTGACAAATCCTAATCTCAATTATGCCAACTCAACATGTACCTTCGAAACACCAGACAGCACCTTTATAATCACCCGATTACGCCAGGCGCTTGGTAGCACACAAAATGTTCTTCCGTAAATGGGAGTTGCACAATCTCATAGTTGCAGGAACTTTGTATAAGTCATGAAGAAAGCAATAGCAAGATACTAAACGATCAAGTGCTAGGCTAACGAATGGGTCATGTCAATCACATCATTCTTCTAATGATGTGATCCCACTAATCAAATGACAACACATGTCTATGGTCAGGAAACATAACCATCTTTGATTAATGAGCTAGCCAAGTAGAGGCATACTAGTAACTATAGTTTTGTCTATGTATTCACACATGTACTATGTTTCCGGTTAATACAATTCTAGCATGAATAATAAACATTTATCATGATATGAGGAAATAAATAATAACTTTATTATTGCCTCTAGGGCATATTTCCTTCATCTCCCACTTGCACTAGAGTCAATAATCTAGATTACATAGTAATGATTCTAACACCCATGGAGTCTTGGTGCTGATCATGTTTTGCTCGTGAGAGAGGCTTAGTCAACGGATCGCAACATTCAGATCCGTATGTATCTTGCAAATCTCTATGTCTCCCACTTGGACTTGGTCCCGAATGGAATTGAAGCGCCTCTTGATGTGCTTGGTCCTCTTGTGAAATCTGGATTCCTTTGCTAAAGCAATTGCACCAAGATTGTCACGAAAGATCTTCATTGGTCCCGATGCACTAGGTATGACACCTAGATCGAAATGAACTCCTTCATCCGCACTCCTTCATTTGTTTGCTTGAAGCAGCTATGTACTCGCTTCACATGTAGATCCCGCCATGACGCTTTGTTTAGAACTGCACCAACTTACAGCTCCACCGCTTAATATAAATCGATCCGGTTTGCGATTTAGAATCGTCCTGATCGGTGTCAAAGCTTAGATCGACGTAACCATTTACGACCAGCTCTTTGTCACCTCCATATACGAGAAACATATCCTTAGTCCTTTTACGGTATTTCGGATGTTCTTGACCGCTGTCGATGATCCACTCTGGATTACTTTGGTACCTTCCTGCCAAGCTTATTGCTAAGCATACGTCGTGTCTGGTACACAACATTGCATACATGATAGAGCCTATGGCTGAAGCATAGGAACATTTTTCATTTTCTCTATCTTCTGCTGTGGTCGGGCATTGAGTTCGACTCAACTTCACACCTTGTAGCACGAGCAAGAATCCTTTCTTTGCACGATCCATTTTGAACTTTTTCAAAATTTTGTCAAGGTATGTGCTTTGTGAAAGTCCTATTAAGCGCCTTGATCTATCTCTATAGATCTTGATGCCTAATATGTAAGCAGTTCACCGAGGTCTTTCATCGAAAAACTTTTATTCAAGTATCCCTTTATGCTATCCAGAAATTCTATATCATTTCCAATTAATAATATGTCATCAACATATAAAACTAGAAATGCTACAGAGCTCCCACTCACTTTCTTGTAAATACAAAGCTTCTCCAAAAGTCTCAGATAAAACCATATGCTTTGATCACACTATCAAGACGTTTATTCCAACTCCGAGATGCTTGCACCAGTCCATAAATGGAACGCTGGAGCTTGCACACTTTGTCAAGACTTTTGGATCAACAAAACCTTCCGGCTGCATCATATACAACTCTTCTTCTAGAAATCCATTCAAGAATGCAGTCTTGACATCCATTTGCCAAATTTCATAATCATGAAATGCAGCAATAGCCAACATGATTCGGACAGACTTAAGCATCGCTACGGGTGAGAAAGTCTCATCATAGTCAACCCCTTGAACTTGTCGAAAACCTTTTGCAACAAGTCGAGCTTTATAGACAGTAACATTACCATCATCGTCAGTCTTCTTCTTAAAGATCCATTTATTCTCAATTGCTTGCCGATCATCGGGCAAGTCAACCAAAGTCCATACTTTGTTTTCATACATGGATTCTATCTCAGATTTCATGGCTTCCAGCCATTTTGCGGAATCTGGGCTCATCATCGCTTCCTCATAGTTCGTAGGTTCATCATGGTCAAGTAACATGACTTCCAGAATAGGATTACCGCACCACTCAGTGCGGATCTTACTCTGGTAGACCCACGAGGTTCAAGCAGATACTTGATCTGAAGTTTCATGATCAATATCATTAGCTTCCTCACTAATTGGTGTAGTTGTCACGGAACCGGTTCTCGTGATGAACTATCTTCCAATAAGGGAGTAGATACAGGTTATCTCATCAAGTTCTACTTTCCTCCCACTCACTTCTTTCGAGAGAAACTCCTTCTCTAGAAAGGATCCATTCTTAGCAACGAATGTCTTGCCTTCGGATCTGTGATAGAAGGTGTACCCAATAGTCTCTTTTGGGTATCCTATGAATACACATTTCTCCGATTTGGGTTCGAGCTTATCTGGTTGAAGTTTCTTCAAATAAGCATCACAGCCCCAAACTTTAAGAAACGACAACTTTGGTTTCTTGTCAAACCATAGTTCATAAGGCGTCATCTCAACGGATTTTGATGGTGCCCTATTTAACGTGAATGCGGCCGTCTCTAAAGCATAACCCCAAAATGATAGCGGTAAATCGGTAAGAGACATCATAGATCGCACCATATCAAGTAAAGTACGATTCTGACGCTCGACACACCATTTCGTTGTGGTGTTCCAGTGGCGTGAGTTGCTAAACTATTCCGCATTGTTTCAAATGTAAGCCAAACTCGTAACTCAAATATTCTCCTCCACGATCAGATCGTAGAAACTTTATTTTCTTGTTACGATGATTTTCTACTTCACTCTGAAATTCTTTAAACTTTTCAAATGTTTCAGATTTATGCTTCATTAAGTAGATATACCCATATCTACTCTAATCATCTGTGAAGGTGAGAAAATAACGATATCCGCCACGAGCCTCAACATTCATCGGACCACATACATCTGTATGTATGATTTCCAACAAATCTTTTGCTCTCTCCATAGTACCGGAGAACGGTGTTTTAGTCATGTTGCCCATGAGGCACGGTTCGCAAGTACCAAGTGATTCATAATCAAGTGATTCCGAAGTCCATCAAGATGGAGTTTCTTCATGCTTTTACACCGATATGACCTAAACGGCAAGTACCACAAATAAGTTGCACTATCATTATCAACTCTGCATCTTTTGGCTTCAACATTATGAATATGTGTATCACTACTATCGAGATTTAATAAAAATAGACCACTCTTCAAGGGTGCATGACCATAAAAGATATTACTCATATAAATAGAACAACCATTATTCTCTGATTTATATGAATAACCGTCTCGCATCAAAAAGATCCAGATATAATGTTCATGCTCAACACAGGCACCAAATAACAATTATTCAGGTCTAAAACTAATCCCGATGGTAGATGTAGAGGTAGCGCGCCGACGGTGATCACATCGACTTTGGAACCGCTTTCCCACGCGCATCGTCACCTCGTCCTTGGCGATGCTCGCTTATTCCGTAGTCCTGCTTGAGTTGCAAATATTAGCAATGAACCAGATCAAATACCAGTGCTACTACGAGCTCTAGTTAGGTACACATCAATAACATGTATATCACATATACCTTTGTTTACTTTGCCATCCTTCTTATCCGCCAAATACTTGGGGCAGTTCGCTTCAAAGGACGATCGCTTGCGGTAGAAGCACTCGATTTGTGCTTAGGTCCGCACTTGGGTTTCTTCTCTGAGCAGCAACTTGCTTGCTGTTCTTCTTGAAGTTCCTTCTTCTTCCCTTTGCCTTTCTTCTTGAAACTAGTGGTCTTATTGACCATCAACACTTGATGCTCCTTCTTGATTTCTACCTCCGCAGCCTTTAGCATTGCGAAGAGCTCGGTATAGTCTTTACTAACCCTTGCATATTATAGTTCATCACGAAGCCTTTGTAGCTTGGTGGCGTTGATTGAAGAATTCATCAATGACACAATCATCCTAAGATTAACTCCCGCTTGAGTCAAGTGATTGTTATACCCGACATTACGAGTATATGTTCACCGACGTAACTATTCTCCTCCATCTTGCAGCTATAGAACTTATAGGAGACTTCATATCTCTCAATCCGGGCATTTGCTTGAAATATTAACTTCAACTCTTGGCACATCTCATATGCTCCATGACGCTCAAAACGTCGTTGTAGACCCGGTTCTAAGCCGTAAAGCATGGCACATCGAACTATAGAGTAGTCATCGGCTTTGCTCGCCAGACGTTCTTAACGTCGTCGGTTACATCAGCGGCGGCAGTTCGCACCCAGCGGTGCTTCCAGACGTAACTCTTCATGCAAAGCAATGAGGATAATCCTCGGAGTTACGGACCCGATCCGTGTAATTGCTACCATCATCTTTCAACTTTGCTTTCTCAAGGAACGATTAAAATTCAACGGAACAACAAAGACGAGCCATCTATCTACAAACAAACATAGACAAGCAAGATACTATCAGGTACTAAGTTCATGATAAATTTAAGTTCAATTAATCATATTACTTAAGAACTCCCACTTAGACAGACATCTCTCTAGTCATCTAAGTGATCACGTGATCCAAATCAACTAAACCATAACCGATCATCACATGAGATGGAGTAGTTTTCAATGGTGAACATCATCATGTTGATCATATCTACTATATGATTCACACTCGACCTTTCGGTCTCTGTGTTCCGAGGCCATATCTGCATATGCTAGGCTCGTCAAGTTTAACCTAAGTATTCTGCGTGTGCAAAACTGGCTTGCACCCGTTGTAGATGGACGTAGAGCTTATCACACCCGATCATCACGTGGTGTCTCGGCACAACGAACTTTGGCAACGGTGCATACTCAGGGAGAACACTTCTCGATAATTTTAGTGAGAGATCATCTTAAAATGCTACCGTCAATCAAAGCAAGATAAGATGCATAAAGGATAAACATCACATGCAATCAATATAAGTGATATGATATGGCCATCATCATCTTGTGCTTGTGATCTCCATCTTCGAAGCACCGTCATGACCACCATCATCACCGGTAGCGACATCTTGATCTCCATCGTAGCATCGTTGTCGTTTCGCCATCTATTGCTTCTCGACTATCGCTACCGCTTAGTGATAAAGTAAAGCAATTACGTATGTTTTCATTTCATACAATAAAGCGACAACCATATGTCTCCAGCCATTGCCGATAACTTCGGTTACAAAACATGATCATCTCATACAATAAAATATAGCATCACGCCTTGACCATATCACATCACAACATGCCCTGCAAAAACAAGTTAGGCGTCCTCTACTTTGTTGTTGCAAATTTTACGTGGCTGCTACGGGCTTAGCAAGAACCGTTCTTACCTACGCATCAAAACCACAGCGATAGTTTGTCAAATAGACTCCGTTTTAACCTTCACAAGGACCGGGCGTAGCTACACTCAGTTCAACTAAAGTGAGAGAGACAGACACCGCCAGCCACCTTTAAGCACGAGTGCTCGTAACGGTGAAACCAGTCTCGCGTAAGCGTCTGGCGTAATGTCGGTCCGGCCGCTTCATCTCACAATACCGCTGAACCAAAGTATGACATGCTTTGGTAGGCGGATGACTTATATCGTCCACAACTCACTTGTGTTCTACTCGTGCATATAACATCAACGCATAAAACCTAGGCTCGATACCACCGCTTGGGGAACGTAGTAATTTCAAAAATTTCCTACGCACACGCAAGATCATGGTGATGCATAGCAACGAGAGGGGAGAGTGTTGTCTCGTACCCTCGTGAGACCGGCGAAGCGTTGGCGCAAGCGTAGAGGGAGTAGTCGTACGTCCTCCCGGTCCAACCGATCCAAGCACCATTACTCCGGCACCTCCGAGTTCTTGACACACGTACAGCTCGATGACACACCCCGATCTCCGATCCAGCAGAGGCGCGGGGAGGAGTTCCGTCAGCACGACGGCATGGTGACGATCTTGATGTTCTCCTGTCGCAGGTGAGGGAGTCCTGGACTAGGGGGTGTCCGGACAGCCGGACTATCAATATCCGCCGGACTCCAAGACTACGAAGATAGAAGATTGAAGACTCCGGCTCGTGTCCGGATGGTACTTTCCTTGGCGTGGAAGGCAAGCTTGGCAATACGGATATATAGATCTCCTACCATTGTAACCGACTCTGTGTAACCCTAGCCTCCTTCGGTGTCTATATAAACCGGAGGGCTTTAGTCCGTAGGACAAGATACATTACAACAATCATACCATAGGCTAGCTTCTAGGGTTTAGCCTCCTTGATCTCGTGGTAGATCTACTCTTGTACTACCCATATCATCAATATTAATCAAGCGGACGTAGGGTTTTACCTCCATCGAGAGGGCCCAACACAGGTAAAAACATCGTGTCCCTCGCCTCCTGTTACCATCCGCCTAGACGCACAGTTCGGGACCCCCTACCGAGATCCGCGGTTTGACACCGACATTGGTGCTTTCATTGAGAGTTCCTACGTATCGTCACCGATAGAGCGGATGCCTCCACCGTCTTCAAAGACGGTGTTTTTCGCCGAGGGGCCTTGGCACGCCAAACTATCCGGCTTGGTGGCTTTCTCATGACCGCTGTCCGCCGCCGCCGGCAATGACTTCTCAAGTCGTCGGAAGCAATCTTCGCGTCAGCCCTAAAGCTGCCGAGCAGTTAGATCAATAGAGCTCTCGTCATTAGCGAGATTTTGGATCACATCGCCGCCATGGGAGTCACTACGGACTACAACCAGATTGGGCTTAAAACCGATCGAGAGAGATTAACTCTCCCGGGCCACCCACCACGTCACAAAGTGGTAGAGGAGCAATCGACAACTCTTTGCGGTGTTGAAAACAATTCATGTCCGATTCCCGAACCCTCCATGCGGATTCCAGCGGAGGGGCGGACTTCGATCGAGCATTGAACTTAGAATCATGCATCTCCCGGACTCATTGGATTACGCCCGAAAGAAACCAAACTTCTGAATTCGAAACCCCTTGGCCTTTGAGCCTCAAGATGGGCAGGATCCGGATTTTATTCCACCCACCCGCCCGGACATATGCGATCTATCTCTAATCTGGCAAGAGCCTACTCAAATAGTACATCACTCTTTGGGCGATTCCTCCCGGTTATGGACGGGATAAAGGACTGCCGAGAGGAAAACATAATATCAATCTTCTACAATAACCGCGGACAAGGGAATACTAAGCGCCATTGATCGTCATAAAATTACGCCGCCGATCGGCATCCATTGTACGAAAGTACTGTGCGATGGAGAGTTTCCAAAAAACCGAAAATCAATTTTGGGATAATCCGGCCCCAAACCTAGTCCGCAGTAAAAGGGCGCCTTACACTCAGACCCCAGATGCAAAAGCGAAAAAACAAAAACCCAATAAGGGAAACAGAACCGTACTGGAAGGATGGCTCAATGGACCCTATAAGCTTCATAGTACAGAGGGAGCCGTCCCAACACATAGCCTTCGAGCATGTTGGATATTACGGCAGGTGGCCAAAAGTGGCGAAGAGCTCCTAGCTCCGGGAAACCACTCCAACAATACCAGAACGGTATCAATAGTCTTCGAGACTTTCGCATCAAATAATATGCGAAACGAACAATCCGCGAACTTCGCCAAGTCTACCAAGTAGCAACAAGAAATCCATGGAGCGACACAGCTATTACTTTCAATGCCAGTGACGAGCCCACATTCGAACAACGAGCCCAAACCCGACCTTTGGTACTTAGTCCCATAGTGGGCGGCTTTTCGATGACAAAAGTCCTCATGGATGGCGGCATGGACTAAACCTCATTTATGAGGAAACTCTGCGAAAAATGGAAATCGATTGGAGCCGTATTGAGCGAAGCAGCACAACCTTTAGAGGAATAATCCCTAGCAGAAGCGCTGCACGGAAAAATCACACTCGATGTGGTGTTCGGCTCTCCGGACAATTACTGAGATCCGAAGAAGTCACGTTCGGTGGCCTCGTTCAGCGATGGGTATCATGCCATATTAGGGCGAGAGGCATTCACAATTTTCAAGCAATACCTCATTACGGGTACATGAAGCTCAAAATGCACAGGGCCGGCGGAATAATCACTCTCGCTAGTGATCCGGACATAGCACTCCGCGCCGAAAACAAGACAGCCGCACTAGCCCTTGAGGCACTATCCAAGCCTTAGCGGCGGAGGAACTCACAGCGCTGCGCTCTACGGTGATCGGGGCGATGTGATACTCGATAAAAGATCCAAGTCCACCTCTTTCAAACCAGCGAGACGAGATAATAAAATTCGAGGTCCATCCAACGGACCCAACAAAGACGGCCTCCATTGGGGCACAATTGAACCCAGTAGAGCGCCGCCTCATGCGTGAATTCCTTCGAAAATTGGGATATCTTCGCTGGCATCCTTCGGACATGCCCTAATCCCTCGCAGGTTGGCGGAACACAGCCTAAACATCCTAAAAGGATTCAAGCCGACCAAACAGGCTCTTGACGATTTTCCGAGCCCAAAATACGGGCAATGGGAGAAGAGCTAGCCAAACTATTGGAAGCGGATTCATTAGAGATATCAAACATCCGGACTGGTTAGCAAATTTGGTGATAGTACCAAAGAAGGATAAATCCTGGCGCCTCTATGTCGATTTTAAAGACCTCAATAAAGCTTGCCCAAAGGATACCTTCCCTCTCCCCCCGCATCGATCAAATTATCGATGCTACAGACGAAACACGATTCATTGTGCTTCACGGGCGCATACTCGGCTATCATCAAATCAAGATGGCGGAAGCGCACCAAGCATAGCGGCATTTATCACTCCATATGGACCATTACTGCTTCAACACGATGCCCTTCCGGACTCAAAAGCGCCGCGCAACATATCGGCGCATGATTCAAACATGTCTGGCCACCCAGATCGGCAAAACAGTCGAGGCATATGTAGACGATGTAGTCATCAAAACAAAACACGTCGAAACTTTAGTAGATGATTTGAGGCTCACATTCGACAACCTCAGAGCATATGACATCAAGTCAATCCGGAAAAATGCGTTTTGGCGTACCCGTAGGAAAAGCTGGGCTTCATCATTATCCGGTAGAGGAATTGAAGCAAATCCGGCTAAAATCCGAGCTCATCACGGTTGGATATTCCAAAAGACCTCAAACAAATACAAAAACTAACGGGATGCGTGGCAGCCCTAAGCGATTATCTCCCGTTTAGGAGAAAAGGCGCTGCCCTCTATCGCCTCCTCGGCGCACGAACACCGAGTGAGCGGATCATGCCTCTTGGGACTCGAAGAAATAAAGGCCATATTGGCAACAAATCCGGTCCTAGCTGCGCCCACTTTGGGCGAACCAATGTTGTTATACATCGCAGCAACACATCAAGTTGTAAGCGCGGTCCTCGTCGTCGAATGAGCGACAGAAGGGCATAAATTCCCTCTTCAAAAACCAGTGTATTATGTATCCACTGTGTTAACCCCTTGCAAATCCCGTTACCCGCACTATCAGAAGATAGCATATGCGGTGTTCATGGCGTCTCGGAAGCTCCAGCACTACTTTCAAGAGTGTTCGATAACAATGGCATCTGAAGTACCACTCAATGACATTATAAATAACCATGACATAGCGGGCAGGATTGCAAAATGGGCCATTGAGCTCTTACCATTTGACATAACTTACAAACCTCGGCGAGCTATAAAGTCACAAGTTTTGGCTGACTTCGTCGCGAATGGACGAGCCGAACTCCCTAAAAGTACGGCGCATACTCTAATTGTACTATGCATTTCGACGGCTCCAAAATGTTGGCGGTCTGGGGATGGCGTCGTCTTGGCGTCCCCAACCGAGATCTGATCAATATGTACTTCAAATAATGTACGGACTCCAACAATGCAGCGAATCGAGGCCTGTTACATGGTCTCCGGATGGCGGTCTCCATGGGAATTCAACGCCTAGAGGTCTTGCGAGGATTCAAACCTTGCAATATCCCAAATAAGCGGAGACTTTGGCGCCAAGGATCCGAAAATGGCAGCATATCGCAACGCTGTCCTAAAAATGTCAGCTCGGTTTGAAGGACTTGAATTCCATCACATAGCCCAAGATAATAACCAAGCGGCCGACGTTCTGGCACGCATCAGTGCGAAACGTGATGTTGTCCCTCCAAATATCTTCCTGGAACAGCTCTTCAAGCCATCCGTACTATGGGAAGAGGAGCCCGGTAGCGATAAACCGGAAAAAACCGCATCAATCGATGAATCAGCAGATGACATAACACGCTCCACCCACGTCATAATGGCGATGTCGCCACGTGGGCAGAACCTTTCTAGCCTACTTACTTAGGTAGGAACTTCCGAAGACCAAAATGAGGCCCATTGCATAGTCCGTGATCGAAGGCCTACAAGGTCCATGAGGAGAACTTTATAAGAAAAGTACCACCGAGTCCTTCAAATGTGTATCTCCGAAGAAGAAGGCGAAACCTCTGGCTGAAATTCATGCGGACTAGGCGGACACCACGCAGCAGCCCGGGCCCTTGTAGGAAAGGCATTCCGTCTGAGGACTTTATTGGCCGACGGCTCGGGCGGGCCGACAGACTTGGTCAGCGATCGTTGGTTGTCGACTCTTTGCTAACGAGCCATATGCCACCCACCGCCTCAAAACCACCCATTACACGGCCGTCATGGTGCAGGGGCTTGACATGGTTGGACCCTTAAAGGGGGAACCCACAAGCAAAGGTACCTATTGGTCATGGTGGATAAATTCACCAAATGGATAGAGGCCAAACCGGTCAAAACGCAGCAGAGTCGGGACCAGTGATAGACTTTATATCGGGGTGGTACACCGTTCTGAGTCCCCACAAAGATCATCACCGACAACGGCATGAACTTCACAGCCGATGAGGTTAAATCATGGTGCAAAAATATGGGCATCAAGCTCGACTACGCGTCGATCTATCACCCTCAAACCAGCGGTCAAGTGGAAAGAGCAAATGGTCTAATAATGGCGGCATTAAACCCGGACTAGTAAGGTCACTTACTAAATCCGACACACAATGGGTCGACGAGCTCGACTCCGTACTGGGGGCTGCGGACAACGCCTAACCGTATACCGGATTCACACCATTTTTTATGGTATCGACGCGAGGCAGTTTTGCCTGCGACATTATTCATGACTCACCTCGAGTGTGCATGTATGAGGAAAGAAAGCCGAGCTCGATCGGCGGGACAGCTGGACACATTGGAGGAAGAAGCGTGGCGTCGCGAAGGCTCGTTCCGCATTCTATCAAGACAGGCCGAAGATATCAAAGCAAAGAAATGCGGGCCAAGACTTACAACGTTGGTGAACTAGTTCTACGCCTGCCGGACAAGAAAAAGGACAAGCTCAAGCCCAAATGGGAGGGCCCCTTCATTATCGATCAAGTACTGACCGGCGGAGCATACCGTCTGCGAAATGTGTCGGATAACCGACTCGAGCCGAACCCATGGAACGCAGCCCGCCTCCGGCGATTCTATGCCTAGCGCCGGACTAAGAGTTAGTCCCCTTCCCCCGTCCAAAATTTTACACTTCGTCTGTCTTTTATTTCTCTTTTTATCCTTTTTATTTGAAAGCCCTTACGGGCCTATTTCCGCACTCTTTGCATACGCATGATGTGCCACCCGCACTCATTATTCCTGGGGGCTTCTTTTACAGAAGCTCAATTATACGGGTTTTATACCCAGCACATGTGTCAAGCTTCCACATGTACCTTTTACTCGCCATTATATGCATCGATATGACTTAAGTTTTGGCCAAGCTGGGTTGCTGGCTCTGTGCTTACCCCTCGTTCCCGATTGTTTGGCTAGGAGGTAAAGGAGCACCTCTGCGATTATTCTTGCGAATTCACCGGATGTGTACCTCGGTAGGTGAAGCCGAAAGCTAGCGTTCTTAAGGGAATATTCGATCGGTGATTTAAAAGATGACTTTTTAACTATTTTATCTATCTGCCCCGGATGTTTCTTCGCTTTCTTTGCAGTCCGACATGCACTTTAGGGCATGCCTCCCAAATAAAGGAACCCTTAACGGAACTATTCTCCTGGAAGATGTTTCTTACTAACCATGTAATATAACATAACTAGTTGGGCACTTATGCGATAAAGCACTAATGACCCCTCGCTCGGTCTCCATGCATACCACGGTTGTGTCTCAACCAAAGAGGTATTCGGACACACTCCGGACTCTAGAGTCCCGAGGTTGAAGCGAAAAGGTCGGCAAAGACAAGCGATCTACAATCCGGCTAGAAGGCATTTCACATGTCACTTTAAAGGATAACATACATTGTCATATTCTTGATTGTATTCCTCCTCAATCCCGTCTAACAGTGGCTGTCTAGTTCTGATCCGTTGGGAAAATTTAGCAGCCAACTCTACTTGG